>ML840801.1:30626-41472 GCA_009831015.1 Picea engelmannii | reverse complement strand
CGCTCAAAGTAAAATTCTCACCCGATAATTGTTGAATGGTGTTGCTCTACGATTAATGTTTCTCTAGTTAAGTCTTAATAGTCTTGTTCAACGTGAATGAGATCTTATTTCTCCAAATCTTATTCAATTGTTTGGCTAGAAAAATCATCATCACCAAAATTTGAATTCAACTTTACTTAAACAACCTGATATACAAGTTTTCCTTGATAGTTGGTAGTATTTGATTAGTGTTGTAATAGTAGAGTGAATGAAAATGTTTGGATTTCTTTGACCAAAGTAAATTATAGCATATAGTGAATTAAATGTTTTCATTGTGGAGTAAGATTTTTAGTAATTTTTTGATTTTTGTTAAAAAATACAGGTTAGTACCTTTAGAATAATGATGTAGGAGCATCAAATGAAATCTTAAATTCTGACTCTAAGAGGGTCAAAACATTTACTAAACGGGGTTGGTTCCATTAATTTTAAATTTTCATTGTAATAGATAGGTCGAGAGACCTCTAGAAGATGTTTAGATTGATTTTGTTGTTGCTAATTTTTAGAACAGAGTGAGTAAATTAAGGGTTTGTTGAGATTTGGCTAGAGTGTTGATTGTTAGATCCATACAAGAGCTCATATGATCTATATTATGGTATAATGGCTTTGAGCTAGAGAGTAATAGAGTGTGTGAGAGAGAGTATTTTTTATGGGAGAGAGAGATTGAAGAGTGTGATTTTTTGTGAGAGCTCTAGGATAATTAATATCTCAAGTTCAGGTATTAAATAAATAAAATGCAGGGTTTGATTTCATAGATGGTATTAAGTGTGTGATTCATCTCTCAATATAATTTTGTATGTGGTAGTTCGATCACTCTCTCCAGCAGTAGATTTAAACATTCTGTGAACCTAATCATTTAATTTTATAAAAAATTTACAGATAATTTGTAGTGTATAGGATCTTTAATCCTCGACCATCAGATCTGGAGTGGAGGCATCAAGATCGTCATATCGTACTCTAGAAATAGAGAAAAAAATACATTGAAGGTTGATTTATGATTTTTTATCATATTTAGATCAATGATCCTTAATTCCCGTTGACCGAATAGATGAATTGAAGTCAGTATTGTCGATCAGAGACAATAGAAAATCCAACGACAAAGACCCAAAGCGTTAGTTGAAGTTGCTTGATCATTAATTTTCTAAAGGGGTTTTGATTTAGATCTAGACCATTGGTTGATTTGGTGACATGTCATTCCAAGATTAACGCATGTGTGGCTAACATGCCACCATGTTGAGATGTGCGGACCATTGATTTTAGTAGTTGATTAAAACACAACAGTTAGATCGTCCTTTCATTGGACAGTTGTTTAGGCCTTTGATCGTGATAGGGAATGAAATATCTATGACCAAAATTTAAGTGTGGGCTTATACCAGAGTCATAAACTTTGTTCATATGCGGAAATAACTAAGCCTCGGTCCAACAATCTGTTTGTTAGACCACATACCTATCCCTCGATCTTATTGACACCAGAAGGGAGACAAAACTTATTTGAACAGAGGGAAACATTGAAGCATTGATCCATCTAGGATATCAAGTGGTATCATAGTTAGCTGATTATTGTCTTCAGAAAACCATGCCGCCTAGACAAGGTAGGAAACCAATGGGAGTAGTTGTAGAGTTGCAAAATGAACTAAAGAGATTTCAGGCTAGGATGGAAGCCATGGAAGCAACTCAGAGGAGAGAAACTGATCCAGGTGGATATCAGTGGCCATCCACCTCTTCCATCTGGCTCACATACAAATTTCATCTTCACATTTACATTTTTTTATCTTCGTGGTTTTTTTTCTATCTTTTCGCATCCTAAACTTTTGAGGTCATTTTGAGGCCCTAAAGATTGTTTTTTGGGCCCACCACAGTCACACTATAGGCAAAGTTAGAGTGTGAAGTAATAATGTGTATTCCTTAGACATACCTTTCCAACGGGCTATCGTGAACCCAAAATAGAGATCATATGCAAAAGTTACGACCCCGGGAAGTTGGTGTACCAACTTACCCCAATGGGGCCCATGCAAGTTTTGGCACTTCATCCCCTAGGGTTATGTTTTTGGATGTCTAGGATTTTGGAATTCATGTTTGATGTAAAAAGGAATTCGGGAGCCTCATTGTACTCATCTTCTTGCAAATGAGCATAGTCGTCACACTTCTTCTCAAAGATAAGCTGCCACCATTCTAGCAATCTTGTTTCAGTCTGCATTTTTACTATTTCAACATATTTACTATTTAATAGAAGTCAAGTTTGATTGTATCTCTATTATTATTCACTATATCTCTATGTTAATATTATGGATCTGTGTTTTCATTTCGTTCCGCTCATAAATCTGGATCAGTGGTATCAGAGAGGTATGCTCTTCATTTGCTTCTTTGTGCATGTCCCCAACAAGGTCAGGGTATAAGCATTTGGGACTTGAACTAGTTGAGCCCTTGCCAGATCGGCCTCACCATACCCGATGACCACCCATGTGGGAATAAAATAGAGACGATGGGGCAGGAGATCCCTTTAAATTGTTGCTTGAGGAATCCCTCTCGCGACAAAGGAACGAGATGATGGATAACTTTGTGCAAATCCTTCGATGACTACCAACAAGCGATACATCTACCTCAAGTGGAGGCACCACCCCCTTCATGGTACAAATAAACTTTTGTATTCCTATATTTGAAGGTCAAATAGATGTGTATGTTGTCAACAAATGGTTAAACCTTCTAGAAGGGTATTTTTTGTCCACAACTTTTTCGATAGTGAAAAGATTACATTTGCGCTCCTCAAGGTCGCTTCCCATTCAAATATTGGTGGGATAATTTATGTGAGAAAAAGGAAATAGAGGGATCTACATTACTTGTAGTTTCACCCACTCAAGGTTCCTTTAGGGATGTTATTAAGGAACAATACTACCCTATTGGAAGTTATGACGACTTATATACAAGATGGACCACGCTACGACAGTAAAGGGACCAAACAGTGCCAGAGTTCACCAATGTCTTCCATACCTTGCGCACCAAGCTAGGTATCAAATACTATGAACTACATCTAGTTCTAAAGTACCGTGGTGGTCTGCATAGATACATCCAGACAAAAATGGAGTTTCTAGAGATTTTTTCCTTGGGTGTGGCCTATCGATATTATGTCGAAATTGAGCAGAAGCTTAAACAAAAGACGCGACAGTTTAGGTCTGCAAACCCCTCATAGCAGAAGAAGGGAAAAGGCATCCCAAACACATAGAACAAAGGGTAGAGAAAGGATGGACAACCTCAGGACAACCAATTCAAATTGCAAACAAAGAAGGAGAACGGGAAGCCAAAGAAAGACACTGTGAAATGGTGCAAGTTCCACAAGAGCCCCTAGAATAACACCGTTGAATGTTTCTCAAAGCAGTCATTGGTGGTATAGATGAAATCCTATGAATCAAATGTAGGCTCTGACTCTAAGTCAGAACCAAAAAAAAGTGAGACAGATCATTGACACAGAACCTAGTGCCATCGTTGCTACCACCACCAAGGTCCATCCCAATGAACCTGATGAACCCGAGGAAGGTGAGTGCATATTTCATTCATAGATGTGGGTGAAGGGTACTCCACTGTACTTCATCGTTGATAGTGGTAGCCAGAAGAACCTCATCTCAGTAGATATTGTCAAGCAATTGGCCCTATCGACATCACCACACCCGCAGCCATACTCCATCAGATGGCTTCACCAAGGGAGCAATCTTCGCATTAGCCAACAATGTCTCCTAACCTATGAAATCAATCCCTTCAAAGATGAGGTATTGTGTGATGTCACCCCCCTTGAAGTTTGTGATGTTATTTTGGGCCAACCTTATTTATGGAAATGTCATGTTTTATATGATTTTAGGCCTCGTAGTGTTATTATTAATTTGGACAGGAAATTATACAGGATAACATAGGTATTCCCATCTATTACCATTTCCTTGATCTCTGCCAAGCAATGCAGGAAGGTCATCTCTTAGACCTGGAAGTTTTTCTTCTTCATGATTCACGCTCAAAGTGAGCAGAAGGTTGCAGCCACATCCAAGGCCTCTATGACAGGTCTCTCCATGCAACAAAATAAAGTGGATAAGATCATGGAGGAATACAAAGACATCTTCTCCTCACCCACTAGGGTACCTCTGCACTATTAGGTCAATCACTCAAAATCTGGCCCCGGTGCACCACTACCCAATGGGATAGTCTATCTTCTCTCTCTATCAAAAATGAGGAAATCAAGCGTCAAATATAAGAGATTCTCAAAAAGGGTCACATTCCTCCCAATATCAACACCTTGTGGAAGCCCAATCATGCTTGTGCAGAAGAAATACAGGTCCTGACAACTCTGCATTGATTATCGGGCCCTAAATAAAATCATAGTCAGGAACTGGTATCCAATTCCTGGAATTGACGATCTCCTTGACCATCTCAAGGGGGACAAATACTTTAGTAAGATTGATCTGAAGTCTGGCTACCACAAAGTCCCAATAGAGCATACTGATGTATGGAATACTACCTTCAAGTCCAAAGACAGTCTTTTTGAATGGTTGGTCATGCCCTTTGGCTTGAAAAATTCCCCAACAACTTTCACGAGGATGATGGAAGATATCTTGTGGACTTTCACCAATAATTTTGTGGTGGTGTATTTGGATGACATCCTCATATTCAATAAGAATTGGGAGGAACACTTGCAGCAAATTCAACTGGTTCTACACACTTTGTGGCAACACAAGCTATATGAAAATTTGGAAAAATGCTCCTTTGGCATGAATAGGGTGCAGTACCTAGGATACATTGTTGATGAGCATGGGGTGCATGCTGATCTAGTCAGGATCTAGGTAATCCATGAATGGCCATCCCTAACCACACTTACTAAGCTTCATATCTTCTTAGGCCTTGCCAATTTCTATCACAAGTTCATGTTGGGATTCTACCACATTACATGGGCCCTTATCCAAGTGACCAGGGGTGGTGGCAAGGAAAAATTCATGTGGGGACAGTCACAATAGAAAAGTGTCCGATGATTTGAAGAAGTGTTTGTGCTCATCCGTGGTGCTATCATTATCCAACCTATAGTATCCTTTCGATATTGTGACAGATTCTTTAGACTATGTTATGGGCACAATTCTCACTCAAAATGGACATCTCGTGGCCTGTCATAGTGAGATGCTATCAGATATTGTCTGTAAGTACCCCAATTATGACAAATAAATGTACTCCATTGTACAAGTCTGTCTCTAGTGGAGCCATTACATTCTCAGGAAGGAGACAGTCATCCACACTGATCATAATCCTTTGTAGTTCATGCAAACACAGGGAAAATTGCATAATGACCACCATCAGAAGTGGTCCACATACTTGCAACAGTTCCATCTCAACATCAATTATAAGACAGGGAGCACCAACCACGTCATTGACTGCCTCAACTAACCTCCAGTTGCTACACTAACCATGATGTTACACTCTTGTGGACATGAGACCTCCTCATGGCCCCAACTCTAAGAGCGCGATCCGAACTTCTCCACTACCTACCAAATGTTAGGCACAAACACAACTTTTACTGATTTTCATCTGCAGGATGAGTTATTGTTCCATCTGGGCTATCTCTTCATTTCATCAAGCGATAGAGAGAAGATGATTTGGGAAGCTCACTATAGTAGGGTGGCAAGAAGCTTTGGTGTAGATAAGATAGTGGCAGTGATGCAAAAACATTTCTAATGGTCCAGACTCCTTCAGGATGTCAACAAGTATATCAGGTCATGCACGGCTTGTGCCATTTCCAAATGGCCATTAAGAAAAAAGGCATGTACACCCCTCTACCTACTCTCGACATGCCCTATGAATCCATATTGATGGAATACATGTCAGGCCTTCCTTAAACCAAGCAGGGAAATGACTATGTTTTTTGTGTTTGTTTTTGATTTTCCAAGATGGCAATTTTGGTCGCCTGCAAGAAGAGCATCACAGCAGAGGTCACTGCCAATCTCTTCCTCAAATGAGTGTGGGTACATTTTTGGATACCACAAACCATCATCTCTGATCAGGACATTCGGTTCCTCATCACATTCCATTCGAGCCTCTGGTCATGGTTATACACTAAGCTCAACAAATACACATCCTTCTACCCCCAAACGAATGGTCAAAATGAGGTTGTCAATAGGGTAATCAGGCAAATTTTGCGCATGTACAATTCTAAGAATCCATGCACATGGGATGAGATTCTTCCCTATGCTCAACACAACTACAACAAATCCATACATAGCTCAACCGACCACAGCCCCTTTCAGGTGGGGTTGGGATTTCAACCATTGGGTCCTGTTAGTATCCAGATACTAACTATTCATTTTTTTCCCTGTTGCAGGAATGAGGTTATTCCTGTAGCACCGAAAAGTGATTTTCCAGAGCACCCATATTGCATATGATAGAAGTAGTGTTGAGATTTTAAGTTGTCTCATTAAAGGAGAGGTACAGGAAGGGTGGAAGTCCTTATTCCATACACCTTTGAAACAGTGCTATGATGTCTTAATTGAGACTGGCCTTTGTACTAGTAAAATGTGTTTAAATATGATATTAAGTAAGGATCATTGCTTGTGGATTAAAAGGTAGTTTTCTGGCAAAATAAAAAATGGTCTTGTAAAGCCAATTTTGGCTTATATGGTCAAGTTTTATGTTGTCGATTTTCTTTTACATACTTCACGATTATTTTAGCAAAAGTTCTTGGCTAGGAGCCAATCTCCAACACCTGTCACAAAAAACAACACGAGTTAGCCACAACATCACCGAACACCAGTCAACAAGAATCTAAGCATTAAGAGCCTATAGAAAGCACCAAAGTGTCAAGTTTGAGAGGTAAGGAGGAATTTCACATGGACCAAAAAGCTATGCACTACACATCATGAAGTTTGTAAACAATTGTTTATTTATATGTTTACTCTCCATGCATGTGTGATTACCCCCACTACATGGAAGAAATAGAGCTCGAGCTTAATTACAAGTGTTGAAATTTGAAGCACCACCAGAATCGCCATAAGACGATCGAATGCCAAGTATTGGGTATACTAAAAACTGAGATTAAGATGTCGATTGGGAGCGCAAAACATTCAATACCAGGTGTTAGAACAACACCAAGTTTCTAGGCCATTCCAAAGCATTAGTATATTGGGGTTTTGTTTCATAGCATCCAGATGTCAAATAATCATGAAAGTGCTTCCGAGGACAAGTGAAAAGAGAGGAATTTTCAACAGAGGAAACCATAGAGAGAGAATTTCTTCGAAGAGATGTTACAGAAAGGGAAAACGCCTAGATCAACAGATGTGGGGCAGATGGCTATGTCTGCAGCTGGTAAAAATGAGGAGGTTGCTTAGATTCTTCTAGTCATTGTTGTTGCTCTTTCAGAGATAGACAAGATCCCAGTTATTCAATCACCGAGTTCAAGTTATTATGCAGCGCACAAAACATAGTCCAAGTCACAGAACTTATACAAGGCGCCATGAGGGTAAGGAGTGTATTGGTCACCATGGCACTGAGATCGCTTGCATGAAGGAAAGTTGTGGCTTGTGCTGGCATGTGAAGAACATGGAGAGAAAGGAAATTGTGAAAAATGCCAATCAACAAGGTAAATTACAGAGCACCCAAGTGTCAAGTGCAGTGAAGGATGGCACCCATGAAAGAGCCCACGGGAAAAGCAAAGTAAGCCCAAAACACCAGATTATCTTTTGGATGGTTGGAGTTGCATTTCTGGTTAACAAACTTGAGAATGATCCAACTTTTAATGTTGGAGAGGGGTATTCCTAACAGAGGTGGGAACGATTGAAATAGAGGCAACCATCGTGGATGGTTCCACCAAACATTGTCAAGCAAGAACAATTCATGAAGTGCAGGTTGATCATTCCATATCAATAGAAAATATCTTCCATCAAGAGACAATTGAATGTGTGATAGGAAATTGTGTAGCAACTATTCTTACAGATGGTATGGTGAACAAAATGATGGGTCAAATTGGAAACACTCCAGTTGTAGGTGCAGGTAACTATGCCAACCATTTATGTGTTGTCTCTGCTACAAGAGAATATATAATACGAGCTACTATGGAAGCATTTGTAGCTGCAACGATGAGTTACAAGGTAGTGGTGTCGATAATTCAAAGGAATAAAAGGGGTAAAGATCAACCAGTTCCATATTTTATGGTAAAATATCAACAGTTCTTCAAGGCATGAATTAAGCAGTCAAATGATAGGATTAGATTTGGGAATAAGCTCTAGGTTTGAAGGGGTATTCGATTCCCGATTTTCCAAATCTCCTGCAATCAAATCAAAGATTTATGCTAATTTTTGTTTAATGATAAGATGCAGGACAATTGGAAACAATCAATCACCAATCAAAGTCCAACTCCAGATTCACAATAGGGGATTCAATTAGTGATTTTAGGCAACAATTGGGCATTTAAGTTACAGTTGATATTCTCAAGGTAGAAAATTAGCAGTTAGAGGATAAAGTCAGGACAAATGGCCCTAATCTCAGATAGTCATATCATGCCCAGACTTTCTCGGAGTAAAATCAACAGACAAATGGAAAATCAATCAGCAACCTCAACTATTCAAGACTTTTGCAACCAACTTTAGTTTTGAGTTTGTTTCTATTAGATTTTGTTGTTAGATTGAAGATTTGTTATTTTACCAAAGACATTTTTATTCAAATAGGCCTGGTAATATGCCTATTTAAGGGGAAATTTGTAATAGAATAGAGGAGGCCTGTGAGGGTGAGGCCTAAGAAGGAATTTGATGAAATAACATCCAGTCTTTGTTATTGTAATCCTGAGGGAATTATATTTCTGTGATCACTTCTGACATTGGAGATCTATGAGAATTGTTTTATCAGATTGTGATTTCTCTTGTTTAAACACTGTTTTTCATTTTCCTTGTTTTACACTCTATTTTTCGTCTTACTTGAACGAATTGCAAACATTGAGAATCAATGGCTGCCCATGGATGATAGATTCTCGAGTGGTAAAGATTTTGTTGTGACTGCCTACTATTTGTGTGTTTGCTTCAAGTACATTTTTCATCCATTTTTCAAAGAGAATCTTGGTTTGATGGGTGTTCTACTTTTTGTTTATTCCCTATTCTTCTACCCATTTTCATATAAACTTCTTATCTGATATGCAATTTGATTTCCTTCGATCAACATGGTGTTTACTCTAATCCATGCCCAATGGTGTTTTAAACTGATCTTCATTTAGCCTTTTTCTCTTATTCTTTTTCTTTCCATCTACCTGATCCACCTTCTTTCAAAACCCAAAACACGTCCTTATTTATAAAATCATTACAATAACTGAAGATGTGCTAGGCTTGACCCTATAGCAGTATAGGGGTAACTTCTAGCACTAACATATTTTGGCGTCGTTGTCGAGGATGAAGAAACAAAGATATCTTCCCTGGGAGAACAACAACGATCAAATCCGTTTCTTGATGGTGAACAAGAAGAGGGAATATACATGACTACACATCTTTCACCATGGCGACTCCATTGTTCTGAGATTCATAGGCAACTCCATTGGTTGAAGATCCAGGATGGCCATGGAAACTATTTTGGCTTGGAGGTATGAATTTTGTGATTTCACCAACATAGCTGGTTTTCCACATCCAATGCCTACAATAGCTGAATGGGATGACTATATTCCCATATTTAGAGGAAGCAAGGGTGATCATCCCGGTGAGCATTTGTTAAATTTTCATAACTACATGCTTGAACTTAATTTTGTTCATGAGGATGTCTTAATCAAGATGTTCATATTTTCGTTAGAAGAACATGCTTGTGAATCATGTTAATCCCTTCTTGCTGCTAGCATACATTCTTTTAAGGAGTTTCATACTGTCTTTCATCATTATTACAAAAAACATTTATCCAGTTGATTTTCCTTTTGATCACTGTTGTAAATAATTTGAATTCGACATCCAACATTCAGTTAGTATTTCTTTTGGTTGTAAGGATGTTGGTGATAGCCATACTGTAGACACATTTTTCCTTTATTCAAATGTTTATAGTAGTTTTGACTATGATATAGAGGATGATTATGTTGAGGAAGGCGAAGATGTTTCATCATCTTCCAAATCTTATTCTAAATTTGTTTTACACAATGAGGTTGCTCGTCCTTCTATGCAAGACACAAAGGTTTTTAGCTCACCTATATATGATGAGTATTATGATTCTGAAGATGATGGTAATTTCTATGAACAAAATATCTCATCTTTTCTCTCTAAGGCTTTTGATCAACAACTTTATCACAACAATCAAAATTTAGATTCTCTCCTTGATAGTCATGGTTCATGTGGTGGGCAAATTTTCACATCAACACATAATGAAAACTTCAGCAGTAAGCCACTTTATGATAGCTATGCATCAAAATTTGAGGAAGGCAACGATGGAGACTATTATAAACCTATAATTCATAGTATCATCTAGTGACTAGAAATCTTTTCACTCTAGGTGTATTTTGGTTTGCAAATAATATTTCATCTCTGCAAATTATTTTCAAGGGAAGCAGTGCACCAAACCCTCAAAAAGTCATTAAGCCTAAGTTTTGCCTCATATACTGCATTCATGCCTGGAAAATAAAGAATGTGCTTAGATCGACGGTCGATCTAGCGGCGCGTAGATCAATGACTGACAGTGGATTCTGGACCCCCTCAATTGTTCTGTTTTTAACGGTGGGGGGGGGAGTCCAGAATGGTGATTAAAAAGTGTGCACAGATCTATGGTTGTCATGGAGGCGCACAGATGGATGGTCTACAGGTGATTCTGGACCCCCCCCCCGATCGTTCTCCCTTTA
>ML840801.1:0-29833 GCA_009831015.1 Picea engelmannii | reverse complement strand
CGGACCCCCCCCCAAAAAAAAAAAAAAACCTCTTACCACCTCAGAGGGGGTCCGAAATACCACTCTACCTCCGAAAAATCGCTTTCAAAGCATTTTGACCAGTGAACTTTCAAAGCATTTTTCGGGCAGAATAATTCGAATTTTGAAAAACCGAGAGAGGTTTTTCTCCGTAACGGGATGAAGAACAAAAACCTCTCTCAGTTTTTCCACAGGTGCCACGAAAAGGGAGAATAAAATTCATCTTCGAGGCACTTTTTTCCATATTTTCACTTTTCCATTACAGTCCTGATTTTGCGGGAGCTGTTACGGCCAGCTGGAGGTGAATTTGGCGAAACCGAAGGAGTTTTTTGTCCAGAACATTCGCATATACAATAAAATCCTTCAGTTGTTGCCCAAGTGTCATCATTGAAAATAAAAAAACGTCTGTTCGGACCCCTTTTTCGCAGAAAACCGGTCCACCTTTCATGGCGGACAGTTTCAAATTTTGTGGGATTCGTGGCTATTTTTGGCTGAGGCAGTTAAAACCGACACACACAACTTGTTGGGGGATCTCCCCTATTTATTCAGAGATGATTTTTAATGTAAAGGTTGTTGATCTCACGCCAAGGAAGGCTATTCCCTGTAACATTTTTCTGATTCACCAAGAATGCAAAGGGACTTTTTCACAGGATTCTTGTGTGTCGATGATTGGTGAAGTTTTATTTCTTCGTCGAATTTGATTCTAATCATTCTTCATTATGTTTCTCTCTTTATAATTTTCAAAAGGAGATTTAACGCAGAATTTATCCCTGATACTCTGTGTAGTGCTTTTGAGAATCTTAATGTTTTCCTCTGATACTACAATGAAGAAATTCTTGGATGTTTTTTTGTTGTAGTTGATTATCTCGTTTGTTCCTCTTTTACATCACTTTATTTCTAAAGAATCCAACATCTGCATTACCTTGCCCTGTGGAAATACCTTACAGACCTGTGTTCAATTTCAAACTTGTCACAGACCCCATAGCCCAATGGTCTTCTTTTGTTGTCTCAACCAGAAAACCCCAAGAACATAACCCTATTCTGCATAGCTAGCATAATATCCTCTTCCAACAAATTTATATCAGACAGAGAGATCCCTCTCTGAGTCTTGGAGGTCTAGATCCAAGACTCGAAGTGGTTTTGATGTTGCCGCTGTGACTGTCTCTTCAGCCTTGGGCAAATTACAGAGTGCTAACAGAATGGCGACCATACTGGGGATCTTTCCCCAGTAGTACACTTCAAAGCTCCAAATCTGATCACTGATGGTGGACAGTGACCAGACACAAGAAGGCTTAAATCATTCACCTGGTGACTCCAACCAACTCCAGACAGTGCCAACTCAAAGACTCCACTGGAGGAAGAACCTAAAGCATGACCAAGCAGCCTAGAAAGACCAGGTACTCAAGCTCAAATTGCATTCAATACATCTTCGGTTTTATCTGCAATTATGTTTTGTCTTATTCTAAGCCTAATCAAAAGTATATTTCTGAAAATTACATTGATCACCTGTTGATTGATGAGCCTTAAGAGATCATATCCCCAATTGTAGATTATGTACATACTTATACACCTGTGCACATCCCAGATGCACCTATAGAAACCCTAGTGAGACATAAGCCTCATGCTTTATCTCCTACTCTTGCAAAACCTCTGGATGGTTGTAAGCCTCTCGCTTCATCTCTTGTGCTTGCAAAATTCCCAGACCGATACCAGCCTCTAGATTTGCCTCCTATTCTCCATGACCTCCCTGTCAATTACATCAATAATTTACCCAGGTTTGATGGAGAAAATGGGAAGATTACTGATGAAAAGCATATTCAAAACCTTGAGGATTTCCTTGACCTTTATGAGGTTGAAGATGATGATGTCTATATCAAGATTTTTTCCCTGTCTTTGCAAGGAAAAGTTAAGAATTGGTTTAGAAATCTGCCATCTGCAAGCATCATAAATTTTCATAAGTTCATGCAAGTTTTCTTAGATAGGTGGGTGATCAAGGGTAATATTTTCCTCATCCTAGAAGAGTATGACCATTTGAAAAGACAGCTAGGGGAAACAGTACAACTGTTTTCAGCAAGGTTCAATAAGGTATTGTTGGTTGTGGAGCTTGATTATCTTCCTGATTCAGAGGTCCTTGCTTTCAGTCATGTTTATACCCCATGAAGTATTTACACCCCAGAATTATGTACACTCTTCCATGCGGGGGAATGCAGAGGGGGGGTACCCCCTCTGCGAGGTCCGGGGGGCCTATCCCCCTGGCTGGGGGGTTTGGGGGAAAGCGGGCCCCCAGCGGGGGTTCGGGGGTGAAGCCCCCGAAGCAAAAATTGCCTTATAAAAGTATATTGTAATTTCATTGTAAATCTGTACCATTCATTATAGGGTCGCAGATCTAATGGTAGAGATTATGTTAGGGTTTTTTTCCCTAGAAGGCAACCCTCTTTTCTGAGGGAAATGTATTGTGGCTATGGTTGATGGTGAATATTATATTCTGAGAGAGGAGACTGTGAGAGAAAGAAGAGGAAGTTACAGCGGGTTTTGTTGTAGGTTGTATCCCTTCATTTGCTGGATAATAATAAAGGAAGGACTTGGCAATTTCTCTGGTGGACGTAGCCCACACTAGGTGAACCACATAAATCTGTGTCTCTCTTGTATTGTGTGTCTTATGTGTTTTGTTTCTGCATTTGTTTTATTTTATTGCTCCGCGGTCCTGTTTTTCTAACAGGTATATCATGCAATGCATGTTGATATAAAGCCACCCCCAGGATCAGCCCACTTGCATTTCCCAGATGCCTTTGATCCTGAGATGGCATTCCAATTAAGAGAAAGGAACACTGCAAGCCTTGAAGAAATGCGGAGCATTGCAGTTGATGTGGAGACCAACTTGTTGATCAAAAGGTCAAAGTTAAAGGACAAAGAAAAGGAGCAGTTGAAGTCATCAGAAGCTAAACTGGAGATTTTGGCCAGTGTCATGGAAGAGATGATGCAGAGGATCAATAGGAAAGATGAACTTGTCGTCCAAAGACATCATGGTCCATTGATTTAAGAGAAAGAAAATGTCACAATTCCCAAACATTTTGCTTCTCATCCTTGGTACCATGGTTTGAATAATGATTCTTTCATGTATTCAATTCACAACATAGTCAAAGATGAAGCTCCATCCCAACTTGTTGAGGAACAACCAGTTGATATGATGTGCATGTTTGATGACATTCCCTACTTGGATAATTTACCCAAGTATGACCAATATGATGATGATCAAGAGGCTGAAATAGATGTTGACTGTTCAAAACAACCAACAACATGTTGTTGGCAAGAAAAATATTATTTACAGTTCAGATATGACAATCAGCCCTTGCACAATAGTCATGACCGCGATGAGGAAGGGGCATAAAATTTTAGAGTAAGGGAAAAATCTTTGCCCTTATGTTTCTCTTCTTTTCAATTTTTGAGAGGAAATTGTAAGCAAGTTGTCAATAGTAGAGAGGGAGAATTTTCTAATCAACTAGGTGAAGACATCAGTGTTGATGTTGAGGTTGGTCTAAATCCAGATTTGTTGCCATTTACCAACTTTGATTTTAAAATTTCAGAGGAAAGATTAAGGCCTGAGGAAAATTCTGAGTTAATCCAAAACAACTATGTATCATTATGCTTTAATTCATTTCAGTTTTTGAAAAAGAATCTTGAGTATATGCTAAAGGATAAATACACAAAAAATCAAGAAGTTGCAGTGGAACCAATGCAATAGTCAGTTCAATTTCTACAGGATCCAATATCTGATGTGTTGGATGACCGGTGTTGTCAAAGTCTTCCTCCATCATCCAGCTATGGGATAAAACGTTGTTATGATATTGACATGATCAGACAGTCAACTTCATTGTCTTTTTCAGCAGAAGCATCATTTCAAAACCCATCAGGAAAGTTGCAACCATGTCAGGAAATGCATAAGGATGAAAATAGCGTAGATACAGTGCCAGAGCATGTCGCTTACTTGGCAGAATCCAAAAATATAGGAACATGTCATTTCTACCGTGATCCTATAGCTACCTATATGGAGAATTTTTTCACTGTAGAGCCTCAATCTATCTCTGACATTAATTTTTTTCTTCAAGATTGTCGGGATCTCTGTTGTAAAGATCAATCATCTTTTCAGCAGCGGCCATTACACTTTGTAGTTTTGAATCTATGGGCAAAAGGTCAAGCTGCTCTTTTCACTGTGCTAACGAGTAGTCAATCAGTCCTCTGGTCTCAACAACTACTTGATTGGCTTCATTGGCATTTTTGTATTATTTGATTTAACAAAATTATTAGTAGCATAGGGTAGGTAGGAGAATGTGAATAAGCTCAACATTCTGAGCATCTCTTTTTCAGCAGTGTTCAGTTGATTTGGTTTCCATTGCATCAGGCCTCCTTCGCTCCATGCTACATCCTTCATTCACGCTGCACCTGTCAGTTCCTCACCCTTCATTCATTCATCCCTTCGCCAATCTTACCCCTCCATGAATAAACAGACTTTGGATAAAAACATTAGGTTAACAGTCATGATTAAACCTATTAATAATAAATTAATTATTAATTAATTAATAATTGAGTTGGCATGTTAGTAATTAATCAATTGTTAATTAATTAAGTTAGTAATTAGGTTAGAATTTGATTACTTAAAAAATAATACAAATAAAACAAATCATAAAACATTAAAAATTAAATAAAAAAGAAAAACATTAAAACAAATTAAAACAAAATAATAAAACATATATAAAAACAAAATATTAAAAAACAAAACAAAATATAAAAAACCAAACAAAACATATAAAATACATAAACATAAAACAAAAAGTAAACAAAACATAAAATATATTAAAAAACAAAACAAAAATAAAAAATAAAAACCAAAAGTAAAACCTATCCTAAGTTTTCCTACCCACCCCCAACCCCCGCATGCATCAAATAAAAACAAATGAAAACAAATCGAACGACTATTAAAAGTTTCGGACCCCCCTCACCATCTGAAGTTTAACGAGAGGGGGGGTCCAGAAAAGTTGTTTCACATAAACCACCCTTGGACAGGTGTCTCTCCCACAAGCCAGCAGACCCCCCCCCAAAAAAAACCACTTACCACCTCAGGGGGGTCTGGAATACCACTCTGCCTCCGAAAAACCGCTTTCGCAACATTTTGACCAGTCAACTTTCAAAGAATTTTCTGCGTATAATAATTTGAATTTTGAAAAACTGAGAGAGGTTTTTCTCCGTAACGGGATGAAGAACAAAAACCTCTCTCAGGTTTTCCACAGGTGCCACGATAAGGGAGAATCAAATCCATCTTCGAGGCCCTTTTTTCCATATTTTCACTTTTCCGTTATAGTCCTGATTTTGCGGGAGATGTTACGGCTAGCTGGAGGTGAATTTGGCGAATGTCTAGAACATTCCCATATACAATAACCTCCTTCAGTTTTTTTCCAGGTGTCATCATTGAAGAGAAAAAAACGTCTGTTCGGACCCCTTTTTCGCAGAAAACCGGTCTGTCTTTCATGGCGGACAGTTCCAGATTTTGTGGGATTCGTGGCTATTTTTGGCCGAGGCGATTAAAACCGACACACACAACTTGTTGGGGGATCTCCCTTATTTATTTAGAGATGATTTTTAATGTAAAGGTCGTTTCTCTCACGCCCAGGAAGGCTATTCCTTGTAACATTTTTCTGATTCACCAGGAATACAAAGGGACTTTTTCACAGGATTCCTGTGTGTCGACGATTGGTGAAGTTTTATTGCTTCATCGAATGTGATTCTAATCAGTCTTCATTATGTTTCTCTCTTTCTGATTTTCAAAAGGATATTTAACACAGAATTTGTCCCTAATACTCTGTGCAGTGCTTTTGAGAATCTTAATGTTTTCCTCTGATACTACAATGAAGAAATTCTTGGATGATTTTTTGTTGTAGTTGATTATCTCATCTGTTCCTCTTTTACATCACTTTATTTCTAAAGAATCCAACGTCTGCATTACCTTTCCCTGTGGAAATACATTATAGACCTGTGTTCAATTTCAAATTTTTCACAGACCCCATAGCCCAATGGTCTTCTTTTGTTGTCTCAACCAGAAAACCCCAAGAACATAACCCTATTCTACATAGCTAGCATAATATCCTCTTCCAACAGAGTTATATCAAATAGAGAGATCCCTCTCTGAGTCTTGGAGGGCTAGATCCAAGACTCGAAGTGGTTTTGATGTTGCCTTTGTGACTGCCTCTTCGGCCTTGGGAAAATTACAGAGTGCTAACAGAGACCTGAAGCATTTTTATGAACAATTTACTAAGCATGTTCCTTCACTAGCTATAGCAGATTCATTTCTGGAAGTCGACAAGCCAATATCTGATATTAATGGTTCACCATATTCAAAAGATATTAAGCAAGTTGGGATTGGCATTATTGAAGAGTCCAGTTTGATGTCTCATGAACGGAAAACGTGTATCACTTATAGGGCATATATCAAACAAGAATTGAGTAGGAGTGAAATCAATTCGCAGCCATGCTTAGATTTAAAGATAGCTAAAAGTGGTAGTAATCATGAGAAAGAAGATATGCAGAGACCTTTTGATCTTTTGTTGAAATATCAGGAAAGGGTATTTTTGTATATTTTTATTGATTCTTTTGCTAATTATATGGAGTCTTTGCGCACTTCAAATGACAAATTATTCTTTTTTAGCAAGGGTTGGATTTGCTACCCTTTTCAATTTCACTTTGAGATGCTATGGGTCTCTTTATTTGTCAGAACCAGATCAAGAGTTTCAGAAGTTAGTCAAATACTTGTATGGCTTCATTGGAAGCATTCCTTTACTTGATTTGGTAGTAGTACAATTGGTTAGAAGTAGGATAGGTGAAACAAACTCATGTTTTGAGAATATAGGATGTTGGTTTTCAACTTGTTCCAGTTGCAGTAATAAAACTCCACTAACCCAATGGACTAGGCATAATATAAATGTGGATGTTTTCAAAGGTAAAATTTTGTAGGTTGCGTTGGATGCACAAAGGAAATGGAACATTGGTCTGCTTGTTCTTGATGCCTCATGGGGAGAACATCATCCCCCAGAAGGAGCCAGTGTTAGTATCCAGATACTAACTATTCAATTTTTCCTTGTTGCAGGAATGAGGTTATTCCTGTAGCACTGAAAAGTGTTTTTCTAGAGCACCAGTATTGCATATGATAGAAGTAGTGTTGAGATTTTAAGTCACCTCATTAGAGGAGAGGTACAGGAAGGGTGGAAGTCCTTATTCCATACACCTTTGAAATAGTGTTATGATGTCTTGATCGAGACTGGCCTTTGTACTAGTAAAATGTGTTTAAAGATGATATTAAGTAAGGATCATTGCTTGTGGATTAAAAGGCAATTTTTTGTCAAAATAAAAAATGGTATTATAAAGACAATTTTGGCTTATATGGTCAAGTTTTATGCTGTCGAATTTATTTTATAGACTTCACAATTATTTTAGAAAAATTTCTAGGCTGGGAGCCAATCTCCAGCACATGTCATCAAAAACAACACGGATTAGCCACAGCATCACCGAACACCAGTCAATAAGAATCCAAGCATCAAGATCCTATAGCAAGAACCAAAGTGTTAAGTTTGAGAGGTAAGGAGGAATTACACATGGACTAAAAAGCTATGCACTACATGTCATGAAGTTTATAAACAATTTTTTATTTAGATGTTTACTCTCCATGCATGTGGGATTACCCCCACTACACGGAAGAAATATAGCTTGAGCTTAATTACAAGTGTTGAAATTTGAAGCACCACCAGAATAACCATAAGAAGGTTGAATGCCAACTATTGGGTATACTAAAAACGGAGATTAAGATGTCGATTGGGAGCGCAAAACAGTCAATACCATGTGTTAGAACAACGCCAAGTTTCTGGGTCATTCCAAAGAATTAGTATATTGGGGTTTTGTTTCAGAGCATCCAAATGTCAAATAATGATGAAAATGATTTTGAGGCCGAGTGATTAGAGAGGAATTTTCAACAGAGGAAACAATAGAGAGAGTATTTCTTCGAAGAGACGTCACAGAAATGGAAAATTCCCAAATCAACAGATGTGGGGCAGATGGCTATGTCTGCAGCTGGTAAAAATGAGGTGGTTGCTTAGATTCTTCTAGTAATTGTTGTTTCTCTTTCAAATAAAAACTAGATCCTAGTTATTCAAGAGCTGAGTTCAAGTGATTATGCAGCGCACAAAACATATTCCAGGTCACAGAACTTATACAAGGCGCCACGAGGGTAAGGGGCGTATTGGTCACTGTGGCATTGAGATCGCCTACGTGAAGGAAAGTTGTGACTTGTGATGGCATGTGCAGAATGTGGAGAGAAAGGAAATTGTGAAAAATATCAGTCAACAAGGTAAATTACAGATCACCCAAGTGTCAAGTGTAGTGAAGGATGGCACCAATGAAAGAGCCCATGGGAAAAGCAAAGTATGTTAAAAATGCCATATTATCTTTTGGATGGTTGGAGTTGCATTTATGGTTAACAAACTCGAGAATGATCCAATTTTTAATGTTGGAGAGGGGTAGTCCTAACATATGTGGGCATTGAAACATAAGCGACCATCATGGATGGTTCCACCAAACATTGTCAAGCAATAACAATTCATGAAGTGCAGGTTGATCTTTCCATATCAATAGAAAATATCTATCATCAAGCGACAATTGAATGTGTGATAGGAAATTGTGTAGCAACTATTCTTACAAGTGGTATGGTGAAAAAAATGATGGGTCAAATTGGAAACACTCCAATTGTAGGTGCAGGTAACTATGCCAACCATTTATGTGTTGTCTCTGCTACAGGAGAAGATATAATACAAGCTACTATGGAAGCATTTGTAACTGTAGCAATGATTTAAAAGGTAGTGGTGTCGATAATTGAAAGGAATAAAAGGGGTAAAGATCAATCGGTTCCATATTTTATGGTGAAAGATCAACAGTTCTTCAAGGCATGAAATAAGCAGTTAAATGATAGGATCAATTTTGGGTATAAGCTCTAGGTTTGAAGGGGTATTTGGCTCCATATTTTCCAAATCTCCTACAATAAAATCAAAGATTTATGCTAATTTTTGTTTAATGATAAGATGGAGGACAATTGGAAACAATCAATCACCAATCAAAGTCCAACTCCAGATTCACAACAAGGGATTCAATCGGTGATTTTAGGCAGCAATTGGGCATTTAAGTTACAGCTAAGATTCTCAGAGCTCTAATCCAATCTAGAAGCTCTTCAACATCTAGGTTTCCCTCATACATGGGAATTTCCATTTTTTCGCTAGCACCTATCCTTGCAACAGCCCTAAATAGGTGTTCGTCTATAGCATCTTCGACTGCGAATTATTCTCCATGTCTAGCTTCATTCTCACTATCAGCCTCACTGATATCCCCAGTGTCGAATGTGCGCCTTTGTGTTTTCTCCATGGCATCAAGCCTGGCACGTAGTTCACGCATTTCCCTTTCCACTGCTGGATCAAGCATTGGTCTATCTCTTCTTCTCGGTGGCATGGCTGAGAAATATGCTTCCTTTCTCTGCTACAGAAAGCAAAGACTCTTTCTGAGCTTCTGATACCCCAACTGATGTGTACCATAGTACTCCTTTCCCTTCTCTCTTTCTCTGCTTGAAATATACAAACAGAGTCAATCTCTGATACCACAACTGACACAGACCCCCAAACCCTCAGGTCCAAGGTTCGCACAGGATCATTCTACTATTCCCTTTGAGTTTAATTGAATCTTTGGTTTCCCCTCGGGAAATACCCTTCACACACAACAATGTATCCACAGGTCCTTATGGGTGTGCCTGCATGATCAAACATGAAGCATCAACCCAAATCTCCTTATCCGAAATAGTATCACGCCCTTCGCAAGTTCGAGACTTCGGGTTTTGCGATTTCACGATTCCTGATGTCAAGGGTTCCTGTCCCTACAACCTTCGAAACTCGAATTGCCAAACTTCGATGTACTTGACAAAGGTTGACTTTTCAACAGGATTCTCACTTCATCGGGATTTCAGACTTCGCGATTTCATGAATCCAAATGCAAGGCTCTCCATCCTTCGACCTCCAAACACCGAAACAGTCCACAAGGTTTGACTCTGTCGATTGACGAAGACACGCCACATGTCTACTCAACCACTTCCTATCTCTGACACGGACTCCTGCCACTTGTCATTCTTCCAGAATTTCGGGACTCTCGCTCCCAGAGCTCTACCTTCTCCATCTTCCGACACCCGAAGTGTCAAAATCCTAAAACTCCATGTCACTTCCTATTGCAACTAGTGACTTCGGGATTTTTGTTTCATTGTGCTCGACTCCTTGTCATTAGGATCCCCGAAATGCAGAAATTATCCGACGGCTTGTGCAAAGCACGATCAACGGTCCATGTTGATTATGGAACCTAGAGTAGTAAGCTCTCCTGCCTCTAACCACCCTGCAACGTTCCTGGATCTTATGGTCCTCATGATTTCGGGAATTTCTCACAGAGAATTTCAGCCGCTCTTTTCTCCTTGATAACTCCTGCAAAATAAACCAAGGTTCTTCCACTGGAACTTAATCCTGCGAAATGACTTTGACTCCCTCATTTGAACACTTTGAAGGCGTTAACCCTTCTGAGCTTTCCTTGCAACCTCGAGTCTTCAAAAAGACTCCTGCATGCACTCCTTGCGGCAATCCCTCAAATACTTTTAAGTATTTGAGTTCTCAACTCTGTTCACTTCCTGCAAAAACGGCCCTTCAATTCACCCCTTAGTTGAGAAGTCCTGAGCTTCCAACTAGCTTGCACACACCTTGCATGGCTCTTGTGCCTCACCTGCACTTCTACAGGAATGAGAACAACAGTATCTCTCCTGAGATTTCAGAGATAAACTCTGAACCTCTGTCAACGCACTCCTTGTGGATGATTTCACTGCACTCCTTGTAGGAACTTCTCACTCAGGAAGAGAAACAATTGAAACTCATTCTTTCTCTCTCAGACTTCAAACATTCAACATGAAATCATACATTCACACAATATTAAAGCAAATGCATAACAGAGAGAATAAACAACCATAAGCATACCATTCAGCATGTATACACAGAAAACATCATAACACCATGAATCTGAATCAAAGCTTCATATATTAATTCAGATCTTCTGTACATGGGTTCTTCTCTCAATTCTCTGCTACATCTCTCTTCTTTCTGCTCTATGATACAATGCTCTCTAATGTTACAATGATACAAAGGTGAGGGTGTCTATAGTCAGTTTTCCCTCCTACGCTCCTAAACTATATAATCTTCATTCAAACCTACCTACTTACATTAACTATGCATAAATGCCTCTACCTACTACAAATGAGAGCGAATCGCTCATGATCTGTTTACAATATGCAAGTGCACTTCTTAGCTTGTTACATTAATATCTACGCATTTATTTCAAAACATTCCAGAACAATTTTTCAACGTGCTGAAATGTGCTAGCACTCATCCCAGTTGCCTTCCGCCTCTGCGCTCGCTTGCTGCTGGCGATGCTCCTGCATCATTTAGTCTACATTTTTACAGTTTCATCATATTTCTTATTTAATATAAGTCAAGTTTTATTGTATATCTGTTATTATTCACTGTATCTCTATTTTAATATTATAGATCTAGATTTTCATTTCGTTTGGTTCATAAATCCATATTAGAACCTGACATAGGAGATGTTAGTGAGGCTAAAGATAGAAGCTCTAGTGAAGAAGGCCGAGAATCCCTGGGAGGTGAGACAGTTGAAGAACAATTGTTGAGGTTGGTTACAAAGGTAGGAGACACACCTAAAATGTAAGTTCCAATGTATTGAGGTAACTTAAATGTTGGGGAATTGTTTGATTGGATCAATGCAATGGACAAGTGTTTTGATTATGAGGATATAGATGAAGAGAAGAAATTCAAGCATGTTGTAACTAGGATGAAAGGACATGCATCCTTATGGTGGGATGAGTTGCAAGCTGATAGAAGAAGAAAAGGAAAGACCAAAATTAAGAGACAAGATAGAATGGTAGCCAAATCCATGGACAATTTTATGCCAAAGGACTATTAGTTGAACCTGTTTAGAAAATTGTAGAATTTGAGACAAAAGGGTATGTCAATGAAGGAGGACATTGAGAACTTCTACAGACTGAACATCAGAGATGGTCATGTAGAAGATGATGCAGAGAAATTTTCTAGGTATATAAATGGGATAAGATATGAAATCCAAGATGAAATTAGTCTACTAACCATGAGGACAGTGGAGGATGCTTATCAAGCAGCTCTGAAAGCATAAGTGAAATTAGCCAGAAAGTAGAGCCAAAAAACTAGAGGAAGAAGCTCAAATAGAAGAAAAGGATCATCCAGGGGAAGATTTAAAAATACAATAGAGGAAGCAGGAAGATCTAGTAGTCAATCACCCATAGGAGGAGAGACCAAAGGAGAAAGATACTTCTTGAGAGGCATAGTTAGACAAAGAGAGATCATGTGTTATATATGTGGAAAGACAGGGCATATGTCTTGGGATTGTCTTGAAAACAAAGCATCAAATTCAATGGGAAATCACATTGAAAAAGCTTAAGAAAAGGTAGCAGAAACAAAAGTAAAAGAAGAGACTCATGAAGTTGGAGAATCACTTATTCTAAAAAGAATTTTGATTAAAGCAGAGAAAGAAATTCATGAAATTTACAAAGAAAGAATGTGTTCAGGACCACATGAAAATCAAACGGAAAGGTATGCAAGATAGTCATTGACAGTGGAAATACTGATAATTTGGTCTCTACATAAATGGTGGAGAAATTAAGACTACAAAAGGTGTCGCATCTTACTCCATATAGGGTGTCTTGGTTGTAAAAGGTCCATCAAATTTTGGTAAGTGAGCAATGCAAAGTAGAATTTCAAATTGGGAGTTATAAAGATGAAATTTTGTGTGATGTTATGCTCATGGATGTTTGTCATGTCTTGTTGGGAAGACCTTGGAAATATGACAAGAAATCAATACATGATGGGAAGAAGAACACATACACACTTGAGAAAAATGGACATAAACATGTACTACTACCATTGAAAGATGAAGGAACTAAGGAATAAGTTGGTCCAGGTGTGTTTCTCATGAGTGGAAGAGAACTCTTGCAGGAAGTCAAAAAGGAAGAAGAGGTATAGTTTGTTGTTGTTGGTAATCCAAGAGTATTTCTCACTAGCACTACTATAAATGATATACCTATTGAAGTACATGAGTTGTTGGATGAGTTTGTTGACATAGTAGTTGATGAATTACCTAATAATTTACCTCCTATCAGAAGTATTAGTCATCATATTGACCTGATTTCAGGAGCTAGTTTTCCAAATAAAGCTTCTTACAGGTTGACAGCAAAAGAAAATGAAGAAATTAGAATACAAGTTCAAGAGTTGTTAGACAAAGATTTGATCAAGGAAAGATTGAGTCCTTGTGCAGTGTCCATGGTGTTGAGGACAAATAAGGATGGTGGTTGGAGGATGTATATAGACTACAAACCATTCAACAAGATAACAATCGGGTAAAGATTTCCCTTACCTTGAATGGATGATTTGATGGATTTCTTAAGTGAAGAAAATTATTTTTCCAAGATAGATTTGAAGAGTGGCTATCACTAGATAAGGATGAGAGAAGGATATGAGTGGAAGACATCCTTCAAGACAAATGGGGGATTTTATGAATGGCATGTCATGCCTTTTGTCTTGAAAAATGCTCCAAGCACATTGATGAGATTAATGAATGAGGTACTCAAAGACTTCATTGGTAAGTTTTTGATTTTTTATTTGGATGATATCCTTGTTTACAGTAGGACTAAAGAGAAGCATTTGAGGTGTTTGAAGTTGGTTTTGAAAAAGTTGCAACAGGAGAAACTTTTAATAAACATGAAAAAGTGTTCCTTCATGACGACAGAACTCTTGTACTTGGGAATGGTGATTTCTAAAGAAGGATTGAATATGGATCCAGAGAAGATAAGATCTATAAGGGAATGGCCTTCTCCAAAATATTTTTATGAGGTAAGAAGATTTCATGGGTTTCCAAGTTTCTATACGAAATTTATCATAAATTTCAGTAGTATTTGTGTTGCTATAGTGGATACTATAAGGAAGGAACGTCGGTATTTTAATTGGACAAAAGAGGCTGAAAAGGGATCCAGATTGTTGAAGGAGAAGATTACAGAGAAACCTATTCTAGTTCTACCATATTTTCAAAGACCTTTTCAATTCAGATGTAATGCAAGTGGGGTAGTAATTGGTGTTGTCCTGAGCTAAGAACATAAACTTGTTTCTTATTTTAGTGAGAAATTAAATAATTCCAAGAAGAAATATTCAACTTATGAAGAAATGGAGGCATTACCTTATTCCTAGGGAATTCATCTTGTATAGTGACAACCATGCTTTGTGGTTCATAACCAAGCAAGAGAAATTGAATCAAAAGCATGCCAAATGGGTAGAATTCATGCAGAATTTCACTTTTGTTATTAAACATATTAGTGAAAATGCTAACAAGGTTGTAGATGATTTGAGCATGAGGTGTTTAATTTTGTAATAATTTCAAGTAAGCGCATTGGGATTTGAACATCTCAAAGAAATGTACAGAGAATATCCATACTTTAAATCAGCTTATGAGGCATGCGAAAATCCAAGGATGGGAGATAGGAGTCCTTGTTTAGAATGCATGATACAAGAGGGATTGTTGTCCAAAGGAAGTTCATTGTGTATTTTGAGGTGTTCAATGAGGGACAACCTATTGAAGGAAAAACATAGTGGAGGACTAGATGGTCATTTTGGTCATGACAAGACATTTTCTCAATTGAATTGTTTTTATTTTTGTCCAGGTATGAGGTCCGATGTACATAGGTTTGTCAATAGATGCAGAATTTGTCAATATTCCAAAGGCAAACAACATAATGCGAGATTGTATCATCCATTACCTATACTAGATAGACCATGGGATGCCATAAGCATGGACTTTGCTTTAGGTTTCCCTAGAACATAAAGAGGAAGTGATTCAATATTTGTAGTTGTTGAAAGATTTTATAATATGGCACACTTTATACCCTATTATAAAACCAGTGATGCACCACACATATAACATTTTTTCTTTAAAGAGATTGTGAGGTTGCATGGACTGCCCAAAAGTATAGTTTCAGATAGAGATAGTAAATTCATTGGACATTTTTGGAGAACCCTGTGGAGGAAGCTTGGCACAAACTTACTATTTAGTTCAGCATATCACCCTCAGACTAATGGATAGACTGAAGTAGTGAACAAAAGTTTGGGTAATTTGCTGAGAATCTTAGTTCATGAGCATAAAATCCAATGGGATCAAGTTTTTCCACAAGCTGAGTTTTCTTGTGATGACTCACTCGATAGGAGTACAGGAAATATTCCATTTCAAATAGTGTATGGGATGCATCCAAGAGGTATTTTTGAGATTATATATTTGGGAAAGGAAGAAGTAAGAAGTGAAAATGCTGAAGACTTTGTAGAAGACATCCAAAGATTGCGTGAACAGGTCAAGGAACAACTACAAGGCATTAGTCAAAGATACAAGCAGAGGGTAGACCAAAAAAGAAGGAAAGTTAATTTTGATATTGGAGACCAAGTATTGGCACACCTAAGGAAGGAGAGATTCCCAAGTGGAGAATATAAAAATTTAAAGATGAAGAAAATATGACCCCGTAATATCTTGAGGAAGTTTTCAAGTAATTATTATGAAATAGAGTTACCACTAGATATTGGAATATCTCCAATATTCAATGTTGTAGATTTGTATCCTTATAGAGAATCTGGAGTAGAAGATGGAGATGAAAGTGACATTATTCAGTGGATGAAGAAGATACCTACAACAAAGAAGTTGCAGATCGAAAGGATTCTTGACCAGAAGAATGCTAAGAATACTAGAAGAAAGAAGTATTATGAATATTTGGTCAAGTGGAAAGATCTTCCTGATGAAGTTGCAACTTGAATGAGTGTTGCGTAAATCTAGAATCATGGAAAAAAATTTGAAGACCTCATGGACAAGAGTCCATAAACAATTTTGTTCCAAGGGATTCTGATGCAGGAGCATCAAATGAAATCTTGAATTCTGACCCTAACAGGGTCAAAAAATTTACTAAAGGGGGTTGGTTCCCTTAATTTTAAATTTTCATTGTAATAGATAGGTCGAGAGACCTCTAGAAGATGTTTAGATTGAATTTGTTGTATTAGGTTTTATTTTTTTATTTTTTTTTTAGAACAGAGTGAGTAAATTAAGGGTTTGTTGAGATTTGGCTAGGGTGTTGGTTGTTAGATCCATGTGAGAGATCATCTGAGCTATATTATGGTATAGTGGATTTGAGATACAGAGTAGCAGAGTGTGTGAGAGAGTGGATTTTGTATGCAAGAGAGAGATTGAAGATTGTGTTTTTGTGTGAGAGCTATGGGATAATTAATATCTCAAGTTCAGGTATTAAATAAATGAAATACAAGGTTTGATTTAATTAATGCTATTAAGTGTGTGATTTATCTCTCAATCTAATTTTGTATGTGGTAGTTCTATCACTCTCTCCAGCAACAGATTTAAACATTCTATGAACTTAATCCTTTAAGTTTATAAATATTTTACAGAGACTTTGTAGTGTACAGGATCTTTAATCCTAGACTGTCAGATCTGGAGTGGAGGCATAGAGATCATCAAATCATACTCCAAACAGATCTAAAACAATGCATTGAGGTTTGATCTATGATCTTTGATCATATTTCGATCAATGATCCTTAATTCTCATTGACCAAGTAGAAGAATTTAAGTCAGCACCATCGATCGAAGACAAAAGAAGATCCAACGAAAAAGATCCAAAGTGCAAGTTGAAGTTGCTTGATCATTAATTTTTGGAGGGGTTGTGATTTAGATATGGACCGTCGGTCGATTTGGTGGTGTGTCATTCCAGGATTAATTTGTGTGGTGGAAAAGTTGTTTACGTGCCACCATGTTGAGATGTGTGGACCATTGATCTCAACGGTTGATTAAAACATAATCGTCGGATCATCCTTTCATTGGAAAATTGTTTGGGCCTTTGATCATGACAGGGAATGAAAGATATATAGCAAGGATTTAAGCATGGGCTTAGATTATAGTCATAACCTTCGATCATATGTGGAAATAATTAAGCCTCATCCCAACAATTTGTTTGTTAGACCACAGACCCAGAACTCGATCTATATTGTTATCACATATTCTTGCAAGGGGGGAGTTTTTCCTAGATTTGGCCCTTGGGTGGAAAAATGTGAATAATGGGGTTAAAAACCCACTAAATGGCACTTATCCTAAGTCCGTCGAGGTTGATGTGACCATTTTCCATGTTGTGCTAGGACGAGCACAAATCTGGACGACTAAGATCAGCGTGCCCTAGATCGATGGTCGCTGGCCATATCGGGGCCTCAGCATGCACGGTCATTAAAAAGGTAGATCGGGCTGGGAAAAACAACCGTGGTTTGTGGAGTCACTACGTGTCAGCAAGAGACATGCATTGGGACCAAAAGTGGATAAGTTTCAAACTGATTTTCGCAGCCCCGATATGTGCATGTGCTTTTAGCGCCCTATCCCAGGTCGACAAGTGGTCGCTCTCTCCTGCTCCCCTGTCACTTTCTCTCCCTCACACATGTCCTCTGCATTCACCCTCTCATCTCCTGACATGTGTCTCCCCTTTCACCTCCACCTGTATTGGTTATCCTCATTTTTCCCTGCTACCACAACCACTCCTCCACCTCCACGTCCTTCCCCTTTTCCACATCACCTCCGTCCGACTACACCTTAGATCCTGCTTGTGTCGCCCCAACAACTTCTTCCCAGCCTTCGTGTCTCCTCCACCTGGCCATCGCATAACGAGCATCCTTCCATTGCGCCAATTGTCCCGCAAGACCCTCGTCCATGTTTGTTGCCTAGCCATCCCTGCAGGCATCCAACTCAGCTCCAAGTGGTAGAATGAAAAGGCCGCCACGTCTCACAGGTGCAGAGATGACTCAGGAATTTTTTATCCCGATGAAGTAGTTATTAAGGTTGGTTGGTGGTGGTTGAACATCTTTTCCACCATAAGTAGAAATCCCGAGAAAGGATTGTCAGCAAGTCGGCTCAGCTGCAGTCAGCTCATCTGAAACATGGTTGCGTATGATAGAGCCCACTTCTAACAAGAGATTGCATGCACAGTCTGTCAAGAACCATGCAGATGTAAAGCCTTTAATGTGAAGACCCAGGCACGCCTCTTCTAGAGGAGTGAAATTTTTTGAGTATAATTTGGGAGTTTTGTCTTTTTGTAATGGTCTTGGGTTGAGCAGAGCTCCCATTTTGTAATATGTTTTAGCACCAGAACTATGTCTGGTTATGTAATTGATTTGAGACTTTCAGTTAATAAAAGTCAGTTTCTTTCCATCTCTCTGTAAACACTGTGTCAAGACACTCGGAATTGGAGGATCCGGTCGAGGGTTATTATGCTACTATAATGTAGGTTTGATTACAATAACATAGTGACCAGTTTTAATCATCTCGCCTTGTTATCTTTTTACCTCTCGCACTGAATGGCTCGGAATTGGAGGATCCAGTCGAGTTGTTGTGGCGGCATAGTGATGTAGGTTTTATCATTGTGTTGTTGGAACTCTGTCATTTGGGCACATTTTAGTGTCTGAAACATAGGCTCGAAATCATCATCAAGCCTGAGATTATCTTCTTCAAGTTGTTGAAAGTCCAAATGTTCATAGCAGTCTTGTTCTCATTTTCTCATCAAGTCTTCCCTCTGCTTGCATTTAAACTCAACCCACTGACACAAGTTAATGTGGCCCTCACTTCCCTATGCATTTATTGTCTGGTTCTATGTTATAACATCATTCTAGTGCTGAGTTTTGTCCATTGACCACCACCCATTTAAACCAACATCCAACTAAACACTGATGTGTACTGGGATTACCCCTACTACAATTTAGGGGTGACTTCTAGTGATAACATTTGTGGCACCATTGTTGGGGACGAATTGAATATTTTCTCTGGGTAAAATGAAAAATGAGCTTCTGATTCTGAAGGTGCATCAGAAATCAGAACCTTTGAAGATTGCAACTGTGCACCTGGCGACTCCATTGTCCCAAATCCACTATGTTAGCACTTATTCTTGCAAGGGGATGTTTTTCCATTAAATTTGGCCACTGGGTGACCAAATGCGACAAAAGGGGTTTAAAAAACCCACCATATGCATTTTTATCAAAAGTTGGGGCACGATTATGTAAAGGCATGCACATACCTGGTCGGTAAAAAGCCATGAAGCCCAAGCTTAGTCTCAGTCGTCGGATCCATCAGATAAATTAGATAGGACTCCATTGGGTGATTGGGATTATAGATTTGCGCAAAGTTTAGCATCAAACCAAGGCCCAAAATCGTGATATATGGGCCATTCATTTCAAAGGGACATGTGGCGCACGATCATCATAGTCGTGATTTCATGAATCGGGAGGTCAAGAATTGGTCACATCAGAGACTCCCGAAATGTGAAATCACGAAAAGATCGTAGTCTTTTCGTGATTTTGTGAGTCGGGAAAGTAAGAAGGTAGAGTCTTGAAGAATCGTGAAACATGAAGTCATGAAATGATATGAGCCTTCCAACTAGGGGAGCACATGGTAGCAAATAAGCGAAATCATGATTTCGCATTTCATGGGTTTCAACATGGAGCAAGGCACGAAGCCCTGAGTCCCGAAATGTCAATTGATTATACGCCAAAGTGTCTAAGTCTCGATGGCTGATGTCCTAAAGTGTATATTGCCGATATGTCGAAGTCCTGAAACCCAGGATTCATGGGAGCCGTCTGATCCAAAGGATCACGTGGTGTCTAATCAGAGATGTCACAGTTTTGTGGATCGAAATACCTAAAGGCAAGAGTGTGGAAACTCTCGATAGACAAAATTCTAACTAGCACATGGGAATTAGGCACACGATTGCAACCTAGGGTCACATGCAAGGTTGGGGAAATGGAAAGGATTTGCGCCAGAGGGCCGAAAGTTCATTTATTGATTGCAGAAGAAGAGCAGCATGGCTCGAGGCACCGAGATTGATTTGAAGCATTCAGGGCATCGCCTAGGGCATTCATGGATGTCAAAACTCATCCCGATCCCAATGAAGGCAGTTAATTAAAATAGGGGGTGGTGGTTGAAGCATCGTTTCACCCCATTAATGGAGAGAAAGAAAGGATGGTCGTGGCGACTAGCTGACAACCCAGAGCTCATTTGTAAATGGGTTTTCTTGCAAATTCCATAGTGTTTTAATTTCATGTCTGATAGAAGAAAACATGTGAATTCTGACAGGAGAAGGAGGAAACGCAAAGCTTTGAATGCAGTGGTCCAATCGTATCCCTGAGGTCCATTAGAAGTTCTGAGTATTTATACTCAATTTTGATATTTTGTAAGGGTCGTCAACTGGTTGCGCAGATCTCCCATTTTGTAATATGTTTAACACCAGAGTTGTGTCTGGTTATGTAATCGATTTGAGACTGTCAGTTAATAGAAGTTAGTTTCTTTCCATCTCTCTGTAAACATTCTGTTAAAACACTCAGAATTGGAGGATCCAATCAAGGGTAGTTATGTTGTTGTGATGTAGGTTTGATCACAACAATATTTTCACTAGTTTTAATCAGTTTCCTGTGTTATCTTTTCCCTCTTACACTAAGTAGCTAAGTAGCTCTGCAGTATGTCAAGTTGTTATAGTAGCATTGTGATGTAGGTTTGATCATCATGTTATTATAACTATGCCATTTAGGCATATGTTAGTGTCTGAAACTTCGGGTCCATGAGGATCTTGTTCTTGAAGCTTTTATTCCTTATGCTGGTGGAAGACCGAATGTCCATAGAAGACTCTTACATTTTCCCACCAAGTATTCCCTCTGCTCATTTTAAAATCAACTTCTTGACTGAAGTTAATGTGGCCCTCACTTCCCTATGCATTTCTTGTCTGGTTATGTGTTGTAACATCATTCTAGTGCTGAGTTTTGTCCATTGACCTCCAACCATTTAAACCAACAACCAACAAACATTGATGGGTACTGGGCTTGCCCTCATTGCAATCTGAGGACAACTTCTGGTGCTAACATTTATGGCGTCATTGTCGGGGATGAATTGAATATTTTCCCTGGAATTGAATGACAAAGCTTACTAGTTCTGAAGGTGCATTAGAACTTAGTACATCAAAGATTTCAATTATGCACCTGGCGACTCCATTGTTTCCACTCCACTGTTTCAGTGTGACTACTTCTAGCACACCTGAAAGCTGACCTAGAGGAGCTTTCTCGAGAAGGTTTTCATCAATTTCCTTCTCATCTTGAGAAGTTCTCTGGGGAACAACAATGATAGGATCTGGCCTTTGATGGTGAACAAAGACCAGACACATTCAAAGTTGCGCATCTTTCACCTAGTGACTACGTGTTTGAGGGATCGAGCGGCAACTCCACTGGTCTGAAATGGACAAAATCCTAGCTTGGAGGTTTTTTCCTTTTGATTTTTATGTTGTTCCTGGTTTTCCTAATGTTTTTCCTACTGTGGATGAATGGGGTGATTATTTTCCCATATTTAGAGAGCGTAAAGAGGACAACCCTGCTCAGCATCTCTGTGAGTTTCATGAACTCATGCATTAGTGGGAGATACATCATGAGGATGTATTATTAAAAATATTTATGTTCTCATTGGATGGGGATGCCTGTGAATGGTATCGATCCTTGCCCCCTGCTAGCATCTCCTCCCTGAGAGAGTTTCATGCAACTTTCAATAAACATTGTCAAATGTGTTATTCCTCTGAGTTAATTTGTCATAACTGTTGTGAGGGGTATAGAGAGGGTGTTCAGGACATAGTTTGTTCTTGAAAAAGCTGTGAGGATGAAGGATATACCTCAGAGGAGTTGATAGAGTTGGTACAATCACTTTCTACAATACTAGAAAAAATTGAGGTAGATCGTGCTTGTTGCTCTTATGAAGAAAGCATAGAGGATTTTCCAGTCCTTGAAGTAGATGTTCCTAGAAGCCCTACTGAGGACGATGATGAATATTCTATAGCTATAGAGGCCTTTCATTCTGCTCCTGATGTGCCTGTTGTTTAACCCTTTGATGATTATTCAGATGAGGAGCAGCAGAGCCCTGCATCACAATTTGCTGACCTGGGGAGAAACCATCCTGTCTATGAAAGCTATGAATCAAGTTCTGAGCTGAATATGAAGGATTTCCAAGAAAAGACTATAGATTCATATCCTCTGTTCACTAATGAAGAATATTACGAGGAAATCCTCCATCCTTGACCTGCAGAAAACGTTGAGCAGTAGATTGAAGAGCAGATATTTCCCACGGGTCATGTTTATGATGATTATGAATCTGACCCTTGGGAAATCCATGAAGAAGAACCAAAGGAGAAGCAGAAGGAGCAGTTTATCTCCTATCTAGAGCCTGTAAGTGAGCAACCATCATCTGAAATCATTCAGCCCGCATCAGCTTCTCATTCACCTGCGCTTTCCAGAAATATCCAACAATTTGTAAGAAGTTGTGTAGCAGAGAAGGTTGTCTGTTACCAATTTTCTGGAGTTTGTCACTTGGCCTATGAACCTGTGAAGGAATACATGCAGTTTTATTTCCTTCATGTTTTGAATCCACCCAGCTTTATCCTGACCTCACCATTAGGAGGAAAGTTGAAGAATGTAATTGTTTTGTTGTTATGGTTGCATTACCTGTTATCGATCATCAACATAGTGAAGGAGCTTCCAGTTAGGAAGTTACTTAAATGGATATGGTGGAAGTTTTCTTTCACCTAGCACTATGTAAAATTTTATTAGTTTAGGACTGTAGATAAATAAGCTCCTTCGATCATGTGTGTTTATTTTTGTTTTTACTTTCAGCCTGTATTTTCAATAGTGTGTTTTGAGCTTGACTCCATAGCCCAAAAGAAGGTGACTGGAATTGCAAAAGGAGATCTTGGAGCCTTGGAGGGAGGACTCTATCCCCCATGAAGCCTAATGTTATCACTTATTCTTGCAAGGGGATGTTTTCCCTTTGAAGTTGGCCATTGGGTGACCAAATGCGAGAAAAGGGGTTTAAAAAAACCACCATATGCATTTTTATCCAAAGTCGGGGAGTGATTATGCAAAGGTGCGCACATACCTGGTCGGTGAAAATCCATCAAGAACAGGCTCAGTCTCAGCCATCGGATCCATCAAATAAATTAGATCGACGACCATCGGGCGATCGGGATTATAGAGTTGTGCAAAGTTTAGCATTAGACCAAGGCCTGAAATTGTGAGATCTGGACCATTCATTTCAGAGGGACATGTGGCGCACGATCAGCATAGTCACGATTTTGTGAATCGGGAGGTAGAGATTCGGTCACATCAGAGACTCTCGAAACGCGAAATCGCGAAAACATCGCAGTCGTTGATCAAACAAGAAAACTGGACTGCTGGATCAGCTTTTCGTGATTTCATGAGTTGAGAAAGTAAGAAGGTAGAGTCTTGAAGACTCATGAAACGCAAAGTCACGAAATTATTTGATTCATCCAACTAGGGGAGCATGTGGCAGTAGATAAGAGAAATCACGATTTCACATTTCGAGTGTTTCAGCATGGAGCAAGGCGCGAAGCCCCGAGTCTAGAAATGTCGATCGACTATGCATCGAAGTGTCGAAGTCCCAATGGTCGATGTCCCAAAGTGCCAATTGTCGATATGTCGAAGTCCCTAAACCCAGGATTCATGGGAGCCTTCCAATCCAAAGGATCATGTGGCACCTGATCAAAGATGTCATGGTTTCGTGGATCGAAATACCTAAAGGAAGGAGCGTGGAAACTCTCGATAAACGAAATCATGACTAGCACCTGGGAATTAGGCACATGATTTCAGCCCAAGGTCACATGAAAGGTTGGGGAAAAGGAAAGGAGTTGCGCCAGAGGGTCGAAAGATCATTTATTGATTGTAGAAGAAGAGCAGCAGAGCTCGAGGCACTGAAATTTATTTGAAGAAGTCAGGGCCCCACCTGGGGCATTCATGGATGTTAGAACTCATCCTGATCCCAATGAAGGCAGTTAATGAAAATATGGGGTGGTGGTTGAAGCCTCGTTTCATCCCATTAATGGAAAGCAATAAAGGATGGCCGTGGCAGCTAGCTAACATCCTAGAGCTCCTCTGTAAATGGGTTTTCCTGCAAAGTTCATACTATTTTAATTTCACATCTGACAAAGAAAAACATGTGGATTCTGACAGGAGAAGAAGGAAACACAAATCTTTGAATGAAGTGGTCTGATCATATCCCTGAGGGCCATGAGCAGTTCTGAGTATTTATACTCAATTTCTATATTTTGTAAGGGTCGTCAACTGGTTGAAAAGAGCTCCCATTTTGTAATATGTTTAACACTAGAGTTGTGTCTATTTATGTAATCGATTTGAGACTGTCAGTTAACAGAAGTCATTTTATTTCCATCTCTCTGTAAACACTGTGTTAAAACGCTCGGAATTGGAGGATCCAGTCGAGGGTATTTATGTTGTTGTGATGTAGGTTTGATCACTGCAATATTTTCACCAATTTTAATTAGTTTCCTATGTTATGTTTTCCCTCTTACACTAAGTAGCTCGGAATTGGAGGATCAAGTCAATTTGTTACAATAGCATTGTGATGTAGGTTTGATCATCGTGTTGTTATAACTGTGTCGTTTAGGCATATATTCATGTCTAAAACTTCAAATCCAAGAGGATCTTGTTCTTGAAGATTTTCTTCCTTGGGTTGCTGGAAGACCAGATGTCCATAGTAGACTCTTACATTTTCTCACCATGTCTTCCCTCTGCTCATTTTAAAATCAACTTCCTGACTGAAGTTAATGTGGCCCTCACTTCCCTGTGCATTTCTTTTCCAATTTTGTGTTGTAACATCATTCTAGTGCTGAGTTTTGTCCATTAACCACCAACCATTTAAACCAACAACCAAAAAACACTGATGGGTACTGGACTTTCCCTCATCGCAATCTGAGGACAACTTTTGGTGCTAACACACTATTTCAGTGTGGCTTCATTTGGTTACACCTGGTAGCCCCTCAGAGGACACAATGATTAGATCTGGTTTTTTATGGTGAACAAAGACCGGACACACTCATCCTGCACATCATTCACCTAGCGACTCCATGGTTGAAGAATCGATTGGAAACTCCAGTGGTTCAAATGGAAAGAATCCTGGATCAGAGGTTTGCTCCCTTTAATTTTTTTGTTGTTCTTAGTTTTCCCAATGTTGTTCCTACTCCAAATGAATGGGATGATTATTTACCTATATTTAAAGAGCATAAAGAGGACAACCCTACTCATCATCTCAGAGGGTTTCATGAACTCATGCACCAATGGGAGATACATCAGGAGGATTTATTAATGAAGATGTTCATGTTCTCGTTAGTAGGGGATGCTCGTGAGTGGTATCATTCTTTACCCCCTTCTAGCATTTCTTCACTGGGAGAATTTCATGTAGATTTCAACGCTCATTGTCATAATTTTTGTCCCTCTGAGTTAATTTGTCATAGTTGTTGTGAGGGATACAATGATTGTATTCAAGATAGAGATGCTTCTTACGCAAGCTATGAGGATGAGCCTGATGACTTGGATCAGAAATCAGTCATTTCTCATCCATTTTCATCTACATCAGAGGAAATCTATGAGGATGAAGGTTGCAATGAGGAAGAATATTCTCTGAGTGAACTGATGGAGATGGTAAAGTCTCTTTCTATAGAGTTAGAGGAATTAAAGGCAGAACATGAGTGTTGCCTTTTTGAAGAAAATGCAGAGGATTTTCTAGCCCTTGAAGAGGATGTTCTTGGCAGCTCTACTGAGGATGATGATGAATATTTCATCGATGTAGAGGCCCTGTATTCTGCTCCTGAGGTGCCTATTGTCCCTAGCTTTGATGATTATTCAGATGAAGATCAGTAGATCCCCACATCACATATTGATGACCAGAGGAGAAGCCGGCATGTGTATGACAACTATGAATCAGATTCTGAGCTAGATATGCAGGATATCCAAGAACACACAGCAGAGCCTTATCCTCTTTTTATTAAAGGAGATTATCATGAGGAAATGAACCATCATTGGCCTGTAGAAGACACTGAGAAGAAGAATCAAGAGAAGAGTTTTCACACAGGCCCTGTTTATGATGATTATGAATCTGACCCTTGGGAGAGCCAAAAATAAGAACCAGAGGAACAATAGAAGGGGCAGTTTATCTCCTGTCCAGAGCCTATCAGTGAGTAGCCATCATCTGAGGATAGTCAGCCTATATCAGCTTCCCATCCCCCTATGCCTACCAGTGATATTCATCCATGTATGAGCAGTTGTGGAGCAGAGCGGGCTTTCTCCTACAAATTTCACAAAATTTTTCACTCATTCTATGAGCCTGTCAACGAGTACATGGAGTGGAATTTCCTTCATTACCTAGAGCTTCCCTATTTTATCTCAATTTCAGCCTTGGGGGAGAAGATAAAGGATGCAATCGCTCTACTATCACGATTGCATCATCTGCTATTGATCACTGACAGAATGAAGGAGCTTCCAGTTAGGAAGTTACTTGAATGGCTGTGGTGGAAGTTTACTTTCACTTAGTATTTTGTAAAAATCAATTAGTTTAGGATTGTATATAAATAAGCTCCTTGGAGCCCTTGTATGTTGTTTTCATTTTATCTTTTGGCATATAATCTTCAACAAGGTGTTTTTGAGCTTGACTCCATAGCCCAACAAAAGGAAACTGGAACTGCAAAAGGAGATCTTAGAGCCTCGCAGGGAGGACTCTATCCCCCATGGAGCCTAATGTTATCACATATTTTGGCAGGGGGGGTTCCTAGATTTTTCCCCTGGGTGGAAAAATGCAAAGAATGGGGTTAAAAACCCACTAAATGGAGCTTATCCTAAGTTTGTCGAGGTCGACGTGATCGTTTGGCATGTTGTGCTAGGACACGTGCAAATCTGGACAGCTAAGATCAGCGCGCTCCAGATCGACAGTTGTTGGCCATATCAGGGATTCAACATGTGCGGTCGTTAAGAAAGGTAGATCAGGTTGAGAAAAATAGTCATGGTTTGTGGAGGTGCTACATGTCAGCCAGAGACACGCATCTGGCCCAAAAGTGAAGAAGTTTCAAACCTCTTTTCACAGCCTCGATATGCACATGTGCTTTTAGCACCCTATCCCAGGTCGACAAGTGGTCACTCTCTCCTGCTCCCCTGTCACTTTCGCTCCCTCACACCTGTCCTCCACTCATCACCCTCTTGACCTATTAGCTTCCACCTCTGCATTCTCCCTCTCATCTCCCGACATGTGTCTCCCTTGTCGCCAGAGATTATTTTAGGGGCTAAATTTTGCTCATGAGCTAATTTTCCATGGTTTTTCACAAAGCAAGATTTGTTGTTCAAAAATAATTCGCCTAAATTCTATAGGATACAATTATTTTACCTTAAAAATCACCAAAATTTTATACAAATTATATAAAATGCTTAGAAATTTGAATATTTTTACAAAAATATCACCAAACATTTATAGTTTTCATATGAAGGATTAGTAAGATTCGCTAAGGTTTCTACATTTTCAAATAAATCTCCATCCTTAAAATCATCCCTGCCTGTCACCTCCACCTATATTGGTTATCCCCGTTTCGACTTGCTACCGCAGCCACTCCTTCGCCTCCATGTCGTTCCCCATTGCCATATCACCTACGTCCCACTACACCTTAGCTCCCACCTGTGTCGCCCCCACAACTTCTTCCCAGCCTCTGTGTCTCCTCCACCTTGCCATTGCACACCGAGTAACCTGTCGTTGCGCCAATCGTCCCGCCAGACCCTCATCCACATCCGTTGCCTAGCCATTCCTATAGACATCCAAATCAACTCTAAGTGGCAGAATGAAGAGGCCACCACATCTCACAAGTGTAGAGCTCACTCAGGCCATTTTGATCCCAATGAAGTAGTTATTAAGGTTGGTTGGTGGTGTTTGAACATCTTTTCCACCATAAGTGGAAAGCCCGAGAAAGGACTGTCAACAAGTCGGCTTAGCTACAGTTAGCTCATCTAAAACATGGTTGCGTCTGACAGAGCTCGCTTCTTATAGGAGACTGCATGAACAGTCTATCAGGAATCATGCATACATAAAGCCTTTAATGTGAAGACTCGGGCACGCCTCTGATAGAGAAGTGAAATTTTTTGAGTATAAGTTGGGAGTTTTGTCTTTTTGTAATGGTCTTGGGTTGAGCATAGCCCACATTTTGTAATATGTTTTAGAACTAGAAATGTGTCTGGTTATGTAATCGATTTGAGACTTTCATTTAATAGAAGTTAGTTTCTTTCCATCTCTTTATAAACACTGTGTTAAGACACTCGAAATTGGAGGATCTAGTCAAGGGTTATTATGTTGTTGTAATGTAGGTTTGATTACAATAACATAGTGACCGGTTTTAATCAGATATTCTTGTTATCTTTTTCCCTCTCGCACTGAATGCCTCGGAATTTGATGATCAAGTCAAGTTGTTGTGGCCGCATAGTGATGTAGGTTTGATCATTGTGTTGTTGAAACTATGTCATTTGGGCACATTTCAGTGTCTAAAACCTGGGCTCAAAAGCATCATTGAGCCTGAGTTTATCTTCTTCAAGATGTTGGGAGTCCAGATGCCCATAGCAGTCTTGTTCTCATTTTCTCATCAATTCTTCCCTCTGCTCGCCTTTAAACTCAACCCACTGACTGAAGTTAATATGGCCCTCACTTCCCTGTGCATTTCTTGTCCGGTTCTGTCCATTGACCACCACCCATTTAAACCAACATCCACCTAAACATTGATGGGTACTGGGCTTACCCCTACTGCAATCCAGGGGTGACTTCTAGTGCTAACATAATTGACACCATAAGGGTGAAAAAAATTATTTTAATAGAGGGAACCATTGAAGCATTGGTCCATCTAAGATATGAAATAAGTTCATTCACTTTCATTACTAAATTATTCTTTTCAAAAAGGTTTACGTATCACCCATCCCTACCACAAAAAGTCAGAAGTATTCCTTGAAGGATTTTAGTTATTGGAGGAGTGCATGCACTTTTATTTATTTGAAAGTTCAAATCATCCTCTGAAAATGTTTCATGGATTTACATTTTTGTTTTTATCAGAATGGAAAGTAAAATTCTAACTCCAAAAAAAGTAAAATTATAACTCCATTGAAAGTCCCAAGTCTTCCCCAATGAATTTTGGTTATTAGAGGAGTGCACATAATTTAACTTATTTGAAAGTTGAAATAGTCCTTTCAAAATGTTTTACAAATTTAAACTTTTGTTCTGGTCAAAGTGGAAAGTAAAATTATAACTCCACCAAAAGTAAAATTATAACTCTTCCAAGTCAAGAGTGCACTTCATTAAAATAAATGGTGGAAAATATGCTTCAATGATCAGTGAAGAACATTAATTTGATCAAAACCAAAAGTTGGAAAGTTACTCCAAAAAATTTTCTAAAATCTTCCAAAGAAAACAAACTTGTTTCTCAAAATTAATAAAGATCATCTGAGTTATCCTCATACTTTCCATAGAGTTTGTATCTCACTTTTCCTTTTGCTCAATGCTTTTTCTATCTCTAATAAGCCAAATTTTTCTTGATATTTTCATAGAGTTAAAAGTTAAGTTTGGATTCTAGTCAAAGTAAAAAAAATTCCCCAATAACCATTGAATGGAATCACTCTACATTTAATGTTTCACAAATAAAGTACCATAGTCTTCCCCGAAGGATTTTATTCATTGGAGGAGT
>ML840800.1:41624-65314 GCA_009831015.1 Picea engelmannii | reverse complement strand
TTCAATTTGAAGTAGGAGATTAGGTTCTGGCACATCTCGGGAAGGAAAGGTTCCCTAGGGGAACATATAACAAGTTAAATATGAAGAAGATAGGGCCATATAAGATCTTGAGGAAGTTTGATGCAAATGCCTATGCGATTGAGCTGCCAGATGATGTGGGCATATCCCCCATATTCAATGTTTCAGACCTGTATCCTTACAGGAAATATGAAACAGAGGGATCAGAAGATCAAGAGAATATTTAGTGGGAGAAACAAATGCCTATAGCATAAAAATGCCAGATGGAGAAGATCGTTGATCAGAGGATCGACAAAAATACTAGGAGGAAGACCTATTTTTAATATCTGGTCAAGTGGAAGGGACACCCAATAGAAGATGCAAGTTGGGAAAATGAAGATGATATCTAGAAACATGGAAAGTTGGTGCAGGAGCTCATGGATAGGTGTCCATGAATTTTTGTCAAGGGGAGTATGATGCAGGAGCATCATTGGAAATCATGCGGAGTAGGACTTCTCAGCATCTGGGAATCTGTGCGAAATCTCAAAGCTGACAGTTACGACAGATATTTTGAAGTATGCCTTAACTCAGCGCTAGAAAAATATTTGACGCACACTTGAACGATCGTGAGTGAAGTGGGAGTTTCCACTCCTTCTCTGGACTGTGACTGCACTAGGATAGTCGTCAGGATAGGTTTTTATTTCAGGGGGAACCCTAATATCCCCTTGGAATAAATAGAGGTTTTGTACGCCCAAATGAGCGTAGCTGCAAATTAATAGGGGATTTCTTAATTTTAGTTTTTTTTTCAGTTGTAACCATTTTTCTTTTGAAGGAAGATAATAGAGGAAAATTGACCCAATGCATGGTGTCGACATTGTTTGCAATTCCATGTTATTGTGTTTTCACGAATGAATGAATGAATTTCATTATGAGTAGATGGAACTGTGAATGTTAGGATAAGTTTCAATTGTTTCTCTTCTATTGAGTGGTGTAAGGCCTGCACACAGAACACAAGGAGTGTGTTGACAAAATTTGTTTCAGTTCCGAAGCTCAGAAGAGACAGCATGAAACTTTCCCTTTTCCATAAGTGTACAGTGACTGCTGCAAGGTGTGCATAGTCATCTGCAGGAACTCGAACCCGCGTAAGAATATATTGCAAAGTGTGCACAGAGAAAAAGGAGAACGCCAAGAGGGCGAGAGGAATTTCTCTTTGATAAATCATTCGGATCTGAGTTATGGAAATCCCTGAAATACAAGGAGTGCATGGGAATTCGAAGTCTTCACGAGACCAAGATTAGAAGGGATAAAGCTTCTCTTGAATGTGGACGAGATCTAAGAAACGAACTTGCAGTGAGGATAAATGTTGAAGCCTTTGACTCCTTCAAAAATCTCCCAAGCCTGATGAAATCGTAAGCTTAGGGGGAAAGATCTGGACCATCCGATCAACATCCAGACAATGAGGAGAAAGCACAGAGGAGGAAATATCTCAGTCGTTCGTCCTGAGCACAAAAGAATAGTAATTGACCAATCAAGGTAAAGTGCACTAACGATAAGCTTTGAAAGTACATGAAAGGAGGGGGGTTACGAAATTCCAAAATCATCGGAACCATCCATCAAGGAGGACACATAGCAAGTGATCAATATTTCACTAACTCGCAGAGAGGACAGGCCAAAGGGCAGGGTCGGGAGGATTTGCGAGGTGCGAACTCATGAAAGGATCACAGCGTTGATCGAAGGGAGAGTGTGGATTGTTGATTCATTTCAAGGGAAGGAGATATCGGGAGTTCGGATATTGGGAGAAGGGAGGTGAGAGGTCCTCCAAATTCATGAAATATGACGTCCCGATATGCGAAAAAGAGATCAGGATCGTTAGATCGAGGGGATTATGGACCATAGATCTGCCGATCAAAACTCACAAGTTAAGGTTCTGGAGAGAGGAGCAAGTGGAATTTGCGAACCATGAAATCGAGAAGGAGAATAGAGGGGATAACACACGCTAGGCTCCTGATGGGATTTCAGAGGTCGAGAGAGTCGGGGCGACTCACATGCAGAGATCTAATATGCGAAATTGTGAAATGCATTTTGAGTTAGGCGAGTGGTCATAGTTGTGGTCGCAAGAAGGAAGGGGCTTAGACAAAGAATATTTAGCGCCTAGTTGGCAGAAGTTTAACGATGCTTAGGAGGGAAGCCACAGGTCTTATACGACCTGCACATTTGGAGAAATGACCTATGTAAGTGGATTTGGGGTCTAGCAGAGACCCAAAGAGTCGGTTCGACTCAGCTTCTTGATCGATCCTAGACCAGGAGGTCATGCAACCCTGAGAAGGGGGGACTTCATCACTTCATCCCTGAGTGCTAGCTAGGAGCCTATAAGGTTTAGGGTAGCGCCCCAAAAACATTTTTGGGAATTTTTTGTTATTTTAGTGGTTTTTCGTTATTTTTAGTGGTTTTCTAAATTAATCTTGAATTAAGGGATTATGGTTTTGGTAGCTACAAAATACCTAAAATATTATATATACTATATTTTTAATGATGAAATTAATACAATGAAGAGTTGAGAGGTGTGGCACCAAAGAAGGTTGGTTTTCTCCTAGCTATGAATATTTTCTATTTGTGTACTATGTGTATGAGTCATTGATTAATGTATGCTTTTCTTAAGAGTATGTATGTATTGATTTACTTCATAGATTTAAAACTTACACCTAATTCAAAATGGACCATTACATACACCCACCCTTCGGGAAAGTTCATCAAGAAGTTGTGGTAAAAAAAAGTGAGGGGGTGATCTCATTGTATGGTCTCTCCATCCTCCCAAGTAGTAGATCCTAGGCTATAATTTTCCAATTGGACCTTAACTTGGTCTACCAAATGGTTCCTGAGTTTTTAGAATCTATAGTCCAATATTCATAATGGTTAGACCAAAATGGTTCCCACGTCCGATACCTTCAATTACTTCCAATTTAGTTTGTGATATTGTCATCAACATAATATCCCTCGAAACAAGACCATCATATGGCATCAAAGATTGGGAACATTGGAGAAAATGACCTTCGAACACTACATGATAAAGGTATGGTTGAAGGTATGTCTAATTGCACCCTAGATTTTGATTTCTATGAATATTGCATATATGGTAAACATAATCAAGTAAGATTCCCATCTGGTGCTGCAAGAGAAAAGGGGATCTTAGAGTTGATACACAATGATGTGTTTAGACCTATGTATGTTAGATCACTAGGTAAATCTATGTATTATATTCCATTCATAGATTATTTCTCAAGGAACAAATGGATTTATTTTCTTAGGAAAAAATATGAGGTGTTTGATAAATTTAAAAATTTTATGGCTCTGGTAGAAAATTAGATAGAGAAGAAAATAAATTTACTAAATATGGATAATGGTGGAGAATTATGTGGGAATGAATTCAAAGAGTTTTGTAAGAAGTGTGATATAGCAAGGTAGAATACTACTCTATACACACTTCAACAATACAGGGTTGAAGAAGTGATGAAATGACGTTGATGGAAAAGGCAAGGAGCATGCTCAATGGTTCCAGGTTAGGATAAGATTTCTCAGCAAAGGCAGTGGGTATTGCATGTTACCTGGTAAATAGATACCCTCATCAATGTTAGTGGACAAAAATATGCATGAGATATGCACTAGTAAGAAACCCTCTCTTGAACATCTTAGAGTGATTGGTTGTGATGCTTATGTATTGTTGCAAAGGAAAATAGGAGTAATATGGATAATAAAGATTAAATGTGTATCATTATTGGTTATAAATATGGTATGAAAGGTTATAAGATTCAAAAACGAAAAACTAAGAAGATTGTTTACATTCTGGATGTTTTTTTTAGAGAGGTTAAAGATGTTTCCAAACAAGAATTCCTACCAAGGGAAGAATAACTTGAGAAAATAGACTTTGATTTGGATGATCCAAAATCTCACTCAAAATGAGAAGATGAAATAGAAGAAGAAGAAGAACCTCATACCCCATTATTAAGGATATCACTGAGGGAAAGAGGCAACCAAAGAGGTATAGTCCACATGATTTTCATGCCAATTTTGTTGTAACTTGTTATCACTCCAAGATTCACTCCTAGACTACAAATGAGAGTAAGCTTGGTGACATAGAAACATAAATGGATTAAAATAGTTTGAATAGGTGGATCAATAAGAGAAGAGTAAAAAGGAGGGCATCAGACTGTTGCAAATACATTCCATTGGGCATGGAGTCATAACATCCTACAGATCAAAGGCAATCAAGATGCCTACCAGAAAAAAGGCTTATGAAAAGATGGATAGAAGAATAGAAGGTAAACAAAGAGAAGAATATACACATAACATAGATCATTTTTGTAATATATATTAAAGGGTGCTTGAACAATAATCTGTGATAAACAAGCAATTACCACAAATCCTTTGCAACTCATGAATTCATTAACCAAAGGCATATTTTGATCTTCAAAATCTATAAATATTACTTAAGAAATATGAAAAGATAAAATGATAACAAAGAGCACAAAGTATGATAAGAAACTCTCATGAATCTCTAATGTTAGAAATGTTAATTACAATAGGCCCTCATGCTTACAATTGAGCAAATAAATTGTTCCTCTAGCTCTCTCCTCTCTTGGATCATGAATCCAACCCCCTATCCTCAAAAGATCTCCTTCATTAAATAGAAAATAGCATCCAAATAACATTAGGAGGTCAAATCCCATCTCCTCCATTGGATTCTAAGCCTTGGAGATAGGTGGCAACAATCAAAGAGACAAAAATCCAACAAACTGTTAATTTTCAGGAATTTGTTGGAAGTCATTAATAAATTGTTTCCACATCATGCATGAGGCCTTTGATGGAGCTAAATATAAGGTGCAGGTGTCCCTTAACATATAACTAATCCTTGAGAAGCCATTTGAATCCTTCTTGACAGGTGGAAACCTCCCAACAAGGAAAATATCAAAACCATGACCACTACAAGAAATTAGGTAGCGCCACTTATGTGTCTAATATCTCTCAAACCATACCACATTTTGAAAAACTGAGAGAGGTTTTTGTTATTTGTAATTTTATGAACAAACATCTCCTCTAGTATTCAAAAATACCTTCTCAATTGTTCATAATCCAAATTTCAAGTTAGTGACTCAAAACTAGTAAAATAACACTACACAATTCATTTTCTGTCAGAATTTAGGTAGTGAATTTAGGTAGCGCCCGCATGTGTGTCTACGTGAAATTCGGTAGCGTAAATCCATGGGTGTTTTTGATGCTTGAAACCTTGTGAGAGTGTTTTCAATTCTTTTTCTTGACACTTGGCACCTTAACCAATCTTTTGCTAACATAAATATTACTGATGATTATCCTAGAACTGTCATATGCAAGGGTCTGAACTAGTCAAGGTTCCTATTCATGTAGGTGTAAAGTTGTCTGCAAGAAATGTCCCAATACACAAGAAGAGGACATGTCCCATGTTTCATATACTAGTGTGGCTGGAAATTTGATGTGTGCAATGGACTGTACTAGACATGACATTCGGCATGTAGTAGGAGTTTTGAGCATGTATATGTAAAAAACAGGGAAGGAGCATTGGACAACAATAAACAAGGTTTTTAGGTATTTTCATGGAACTACTAGTTATGGATTGTGCTACCAAGGAAGACCATGATTGGATAAAGTGTTGGACATACATTGGTTTGTTTATGCATACTTGGATGGATATTTCGATGACATACGATTTACAAGTAGGTATGTGTTTAACCTATATGGAGGAAGAATCATTTGGATGAGAAAAACATAGGTTGTAGTGGCACTCTCAATTACAAAAGATAAACACATGGAAACCAAACATGAAAAAAAGGAAGCAGTATGGTTACAAATATTGTGTTCAGGTATTGGGTTGGTACAACAAGCAGTAAGACTTGATTGTGACACTCAGAGTGTAATATTCCTGAAAAAGAACCTAGATTATCATTCCAAGAAAAATCATATTGTTGTTTAGTATCATTTTTTGAGAGACATGGTTGAATACAAGAATATGTTGCTGGAGAAGGTTGACACTTTGAAGAATATTGCAGATTCACTAACAAAGGTTGTGAGGACCGAGAATTTATTATGGTGTAGAGAAAAACTGGGTATTGTTTCCCTAGATTATTGACTATGAAATCATGTGACCCCCTATATGCAAAGAACACAACAAGTGGAATAATGTTAGGTATGTGTTATATTATTTCCATGTTTGTGTGGGGGGGTGCATCCGATTTGACGATCTCATCACTTGATGTTTCTAGCTTACGTGTGCACCGAGTGATTTTTTGATGGGGGGTTGTAGGGGGGGCTAGGATTGGCCCCTTTTCTTAGATGAAGCCTTCATCCCTGAGCGCTAGCTAGGATCCTATAGGGTTTAGAGTAGCGCCCCAAAAACATTTTTGGGAAATTTTTGTTATTTTAGTGGTTTTTCGTTATTTTTAGTGGATTTCTAAATTAATATCAAATTAAGGGATTTGGGTTTTGGTAGATACAAAATACTTAAAATATTATATATATTGTATTTTTAATGGTGAAATTAATACAATGAAGATTTGAGAGGTGTGGCACCAAGGAAGGATGGTTTTCTCCCAGTTACGAATATTTTCTATTTGTGTACTATGTGTATGAGTCATTGATTAATTTATGATTTTATTAAGAATATGTATGCATTTATTTAATTCATACGTTTAAAACTTACACCTAATTCAAAATGGGGCATTACATACACCCACCCTTTGGGAAACTTCATCACGAAGTTATGGTAGAAAAAATTAAGGGATGATCTCATCGTATGATCTCTCCATCCTCCCAAGTAGAAGATCCTAGCCTATACTTGTCCAACTGGACCTTAACATGGTCCACCAAATGGTGCTAGAGCTGTCAGACCCTACAGTCCAATATTCATAATGGTTAGACTAAAATGGTTCCCACGTCCAATACATGCAATTACTTCTAATTTAGTTTGTGATGTTTTTCAGCAACATAATGTCCCTGGAAAGAAGACCATGATATGGCATCAAATATTGGGACATATTGGAGAAAATGACCTTCGGACACTACACAATAAAGGTAGGGTTGAAGGTATGTCTAATTTCACCCTAGATTTTGATGTATGTGAATATTGCATATATGGTAAACATAATCAAGTAAGATTCCCATCTAGTGCTACAAGAGAAAAGGGGATCTTAGAGTTGATACATAATGGTGTGTTTGGACCTATGCATGTTTGATCACTAGGTATTATTTTTCATTCATAGATGATTTCTCAAGGAACACATGGATTTATCTTCTTGGGAAAAAATATGAGGTTTTTGATAAATTTAAAAATTTTAAGGCTCTGGTAGAAAATTATATAGAGAAGAAAATAAAGGTACTAAATATGGATAATGGTGGAGAATTATGCGAGAATGAATTCAAAGAGTTTTGTAAAAAGTGCGGTATAGCAAGGTAGAATACTACTCTATACACACCTCAACATAACAGGGTTGAAGAAAGGATGAACATGACATTGATGGAAAAGGCAATGAGCATGCTCAATGGTGCCAGGTTAAGATAAGATTTCTCAGCAAAGAAAATGGGTATTGTATGTTACCTGGTAAATAGATCACCCTAGAAAAAACTATGCATGAGGTATGCACTAGTAAGAAACCCTCTCTTGAACATGTTAGATTGTTTGGTTGTGATTATTGTGTACAATTCCAAAGAAAAATAGGAGTAATATGGATAATAAATATTAAAAGTGTATCTTTATTGTTTATAAAGATGGTATGAAATTTTATAATCTTTGGAACCCAAAAACTGATCCAGGTGGATATCGGTGGCCACCCACCTTTTCCAACTAGCTCAAAACAGCTTTCTAGCAATTTTGGCAATTTACTATTTTTAGCAGGTTTTAACTTCCGAGGCCATTTTGAGGGCCCAAATGAAGGTTTTTCAAGATATAGGTTCTCAATGATATACAAAGTCATAATTGAGCACCCAAAATGAATCTCTTTGATGATACCTTTCCAACAAGCTATCACAGGCCTAAAACGGAGATTGTATGCAAAAGTTGTGATCCTGGGAAGTTGATGTACTCACTTACCCAAACAGGGCCCACATGACTTTTGGCGCTTCATATCCTAGGGTTAGGTTTTTGGATGTCTAGGTATTTTGGAATTCCTATGTATTGTAAAAAGGCCTTCAGAGCCTCATTGTAATCATCTTCTTGCGAATGCGAGTAGCCGTCACATCTCTTCTAGGAGATAAGTTGTCACCATTCTAGCGAATCTATCACTCTGTATTTTTACAGTCTCTGTACATTTATTTGATTAATAGAAATCGTGTATTATTGTATATTTGTATTTATGGTTGCATATTTGATACATTTCTGTTATATTATTGAATATCTGCAATATCTCTGTGCATTTCTTTATTATATCTCCGCTCTCATTTCGTGCCGAAAATAATCCGGATCAAAAACGAAGAAGATTTTTTACATTCTGAATGTTGTTTTTAGAGAGGTCAAATATGTTCCCAAACAAGAATTGTTACAAGGGAAGAAGAACCTGAGAACATAGACTTTGAGTTGGATGATCCAAAATCTAACTCAAAAGGAGAATATGAATAAAAATAAGAAGAAGAACCTGATACCACAGTATTGAGGATATCACTAAGGGAAAGAGGAAACCAGAGAGGTATAGACCACCTGATTTTCATGCCAATTTTTTTGTATGTATTAATGATGATTATCCTACAACTTTCATATGAAAGGGTGTGAAATAGCCAAGTTTCATATTCATGTAGGTGTAAAGTTTTATGTAATCAATGTCCCAATACATAGGAAGAGGACATGTCCCATGTTTCATATATTAGTGTGGTTAGAAGTTTGATGTATGCAATGGACTGTAGTAGATAGAACATTGCACGTGTAGTGGGATTTTTGAGCATGTATATGTAAAAACCAGGGAAGGAGCATTGGACAAAAATAAAGAGGGTTTTCAGGTATTTTCATGGCACTACTAGTTATGGATTTTTTACCAAAGAAGACCATGATTGGATAAAGTGTTGGACATACATCGGTTTGTTGATGCAGACTAGGATGGAGATTTAGATCGCATAACATATACAAGTAGGTATTTTTTTAACCTGTATGGAGGAGCAATCAGTTGGATGAGAAAAACATAGGTTGTAGTGGCACTCTCAACTATAGAAGATAAACACATGGCATCCACTCATGCAAGCACATAAGTAGTATGGTTAAAGAGATTGTGTTCAGGAATTGGGTTGGTACAACAAGAAGGAAGATTAGATTGTGACATTCAGAGTGCAATATTCCTGGAAAATAACCTAGCTTATCATTCCAAGAAAAATCACATTGTCTTTCAGTATCATTTTTTGAGAGACATGTTTTAAGACAAGAAGGTGTTGCTAGAGAAGGTTGACACTTTGAAGAATATTGCAGATTCATTGACAAAGGTTGTGAGCACCGAGAATTTAGTATGGTGTAGAGAAAAAATGGATATTGTTGCCCTGGATTGTTGACTATGAAATGTTGTGACCCCCTATATGAAAATAACACAACAACTGAAAGAAAGTTGGGTATGTGTTATATTCTTTGCATGTGTGTGTGGGGGGGTGCATCAGATTTGAAAATCCCATCACTTGATGTTTCTAGTGTATGTGTGCACCAGGTGATTTTATGAGGGGTGTCTATAGGGGGGCTAGGATTTCCCCCCCTTATTAGAATAAGCCTTCATTCCTGATCACTAGCTAGGAGACGATAAGGTTTAGGGTAGTGCCCCAAAAAGAAATTTGGGATTTTTTTGCTATTTTAGTTCTTTATCGTTATTTTTAGTGGTTTTCTAAATTAATCTCGAATTAAGGGATTATGGTTTTGGTAGCTGCAAAATACCTAAAATATTATATATACTTTTTTTTAATGGTGAAATTAATACAATGAAGAGTTGAGAGGTGTGAAGATTGGTTTTCTCTTGGTTAATTATATTTTCTATTTGTGTACTATGTGTATGATCCATTGATTAATTTATTCTTTTATTAAGAATATGTATGCATTTCTTTACTTCATAGTTTTAAAACTTACACCTAATTCAAAATGGGGCATTACATACACCCACCCTTCAGGAAACTTCATCACGAAGTTGTGGTTAAAAAAAAGTGAGGGATGATCTCATCGTATGGTTTCTCCGTCCTCCCAAGTAGAAGATCCTAGGCTATACGTGTCCAACTGGAACTTAACTTGGTCTACCAAATGGTGCCTAAGATGTCGGACCCTGCAGTCCAATATTCATAATGTTTATACCAAAATGGTTCCCACATCTGATACCTACAATTACTTCCTATTTAGTTTGTGATATTTTTCGACAACATAATGTCATAGTACAAATACATGAAAAACATCATGAGTTTTATGTAAGTGGGATGGTATTACAAGGAGATAGGAAATGGGTCCAATTCTCTTTCATATTTCAAACGGCCCTATAAAATGAGGTGACAAATTTTTTGCCTTCTCAAATCGAATGGTACTCCTATTAGGTATGATACGTATGAAAATATGATCTCCTACTTCATAACTTCAATTAGTCCTATGTGCATCAGAATAACTCTTTTGTATATCATGTGCCTCCTTTAATTATTTTCCAATTTGAATCACCTGCTCCTCCATATCTTAAATCGATTCTATCACTACTATCACTTGGTCCTATAACCTTTCCCAACTCAAAGGTGTCATGCATGACCTTCCATATAGAGCTTGATAAGGAGGAATCCCAATTGAGATATGAAGATTGTTATTGTAGGTGAACTCTACCAAAAGAAGGGAATTATCCCAATGGATTTGGTTATCCATAACATACATCCTAAGAATGTCTTTCATAACCTGATTTAATATTTCAGTCTACCCATATGTTTCAGAATGATACATTGTGCTTAAGTTCAACTGGGTCCCCAATGTTGACTACAAACTTGTCCAAATACTATACGTAAACCGAGAGTCCCTATTTGAAATGATATTCTTGTGTAACCCATGTAAACAAATAACTTCACTTATAAAAACATGCACCACATCAGTGACATCATAAGTGTCTCTAATTAGAATAAAATGTTCACTCTTGGTTAACTTATCAAATATAACAAGAATAGAATTTTTCCTTTGTGGTGTGGGTGGCAATCCCACAACAAAATCCATAGGAATGACTTCCTATTTGGACATAGGAATGTCATGGGATTGTAGGATTCGTGTTGGGTGGTCATGATTTACTTGTTGAGACTCAAGACACTTTGCAATGAAATGGACTACATCATGTTTCATGTCTTCCTAGAAGAAAAAATTATTCATGTCTACATGCATTTTTTTCACACCAGGATGCACACAGTAAAGTTCTCTATGGGATTCCTCAAGTATAATTCTTTGAATATCTTGACCCTAAAGAATGTAGATCCATCCCTGGTATCTCAACAATCCATATACTTCAAGTCCATATCCTTCAAACATCAATTATGTTTTCCTCCCACTCTGGAGCGTTGAAGTAACCTTTAAATACCAATTATCTCCAAGAATTTGTCCCAACACTTTCTCCTTCAAAATGAACTTTTAGGGAAACAGGAAGAAGATTATTCGCCTTTTGATTAGGGAATCAAAGAACACATTCTCTTTACCCTTGATGTAAAAAATTCCAAAATCATATTCACTCATAAATTCACTCCATCGCCTTTGACTCGCATTCATATCCCTTTGAGAGAAGAGATGCTTTAAGTTTTCATGATCTGTTTTGATTTCAAATTTTATCCCCACAAGATAGTGCCACCAAATCTTTAGAGCTAGCATCCCCCCAAAGCTTCTTTGATGTATATTCTATCACTCCCCCATCTTGCATTAATACGAAACCCAACCCTTACTTCAAGGTATTTATCCATATCAAGAACTCATAGGATTGGCGCAGTAGTTAGTAATATCTTAAGCTCAATGAATGCAATATCACATTCATTTTTCCACTCATACTTGATTCCATTTCATTGAAAGGTGGTGATGGATTGATGGTGATGGGTTTCACAATATTTGAGAACCCTTCCACGAATTGTTAGGGACCTAACCTCCCTAACCCCTCACGTAGGTCAAATCATATATTTTCCATGTAATAAAGTATAACATTAGTAAACAAGCCTATATAATAATGTGAACAAGTCTAATGTAAGAAGACTTAATAGAATATTCCACTTACAAAAATGTCTTCTTCTAGAATGTTCTTTAGAATGTAGAATTAGTATAAATAGGAGTAGAAGGAACGATAAATTCTTGTCATGATAATATTGTAATAGAGATATGCTATGTCGGAGGTTTCAACCTTGAAGAGGAAAGTGAACTTGGATTTCTATCAATAAAGGTATCATTGTTGGTGTTGTTTTCCTCTCTATTGTGTTGTTCCATTGGTATTTATCATAATATTTCTATTTTTTCTTTATAAAATACATCTAGTACCTTACAAGTGGTATCCGAGCACTTTGCTTTGCACAAATTGTGGAAAATGTTTTTTTGGGGTAGAGATGTATATTGTTGGTGTCTTTATATAAAAAAATATATGTCATTCATCGGGTAAACTTGTGGTTGGGGAAGACTACACAAAAGAAATACATACAGTTTTACGGGTTACTCAAACAAACATTTCACCTTGTTGGAAGCCTATGTAACCCTTTTTGGTATCCCTTTGAGTAGTACCACATCAGAAAGAATCTGTACATGTCTATCACTCCCACGTACCACAAGGTATATCGAGATCCCCCTAAGTCTCATGAAACCAACTCTAGATTAGTTGATTAGTTACCTAATTGTTATAGTGACACCGAGAATAAAACTCATGAAGATACTCTTTAGTACATTGGTTATCAGGTATTATAGTTAATGGTATGGTCAAGCCTCCTTAGTTGTTTCCCTGAGATATTGGGTCGAGTACTATTGTTCGACCCTACATGTATATTAGAGAGATGTAGCACAAGGAAAACCCTTATTTGTAGGAACCATGAAAACCCTAATCCTTGGGAACACAATAGAATAGAAAAGGAACATAAGGGAAATTTTTTTACACAACCATGTCTCCTACATCTTGGTTGTGAAATTCCTACATAATTGTCCCTACTAACAATTTGGGCATTCTGTCACTGTAGTATTATTTAGGATGGAGTATAACTCCATAAGAGTAAAAAACAAATATAGTGGTCCCATCGACACCATTCTTTGGCACCTATCCCATTAGATTCCTCTCTTCACACCGAATGTCGATATATGTATCACTTATAATCCCTTTTTTCTCTATGGACCCACCCACCCTTCTCGACACCCTTATTTTCCACCTATCTCATTCGATTCTTGTTTTATCCCTGATCGTTGTGTTATATATCACTTATTAGTTTTTTTTTCCATGGACCCCCTCCCCCTCCCCAACACCCGTCATTCCCAAATGGTCCCCACTCACAACCAATAAATCATTAACCTACAAGACGAAACCAAACAACACAAGGAGACCATCCAACAATTAACTTATAAAATTGATTTCATCAATTCCAATGTTGAAACCTTCAAGCCCCAAGTTAAGGGAGAATTTAACTCCATCCATGGTGACTACTTCGAATCCACTCTCAAGCAATTGTTAAACAAATCCCATGTCTCTCCCTTCTATGACCAACCTTCACACTTAGAAGGTGTGGATTCTTCCCATACTATGACCTTTCATTCCAACTCCCTTCATCGTGACCCCTGTCTTACCAAAGTTGGGGTGAACAAATTTGATTGCTCGGATCCCATGAGATGGGTCACTCAAATGGAAAATTATTTCTCATTGCATGGAATTACTAATGAGTTGGAAAAAATTCATTAAGGTGTCCTCTCTATGGATCCTGAATGTTGACGATGGTGGAAATGGCGTAAAAATTCATGCCAAGGGTATGTTTCTCGGACATAGTTTGTTGCATAGATTTATGAATGCTTTGAAATTGAAACCCACCATTTAGGTTGTTTGACCAAGTTGAAGCATTCTACCATACTGTAATACTTTATAACCTCCTTTGAGCACTTGGCTTTCAAAATGGAGGACATCTCAGATACCATCTTCAGGGAATGCTTTCTCAATTTCCTAAAGAATGAAATCCATGCCCAGGTCATAATGGTTGACCCCCAAACTTGGTTGGAAGCTATTAAATGAGCCAAGGAATCACAACATATTGTCTCCACCCAAAACCAAAACATGTTGATATTATGGTAGCTACAAGGGGTATTAACCTTCATGTGTAACCTTTGACTAGAATATAATATTTTAGAAGCTAGAGAAATCCTAAACGGATGTGTAAAAACCCTAGAAGACCAGTTGGCTCAGTAAAATAATTAATATTAAAGTATTAGCTTCTAGAAGGACAAGTTGTCCCAAACAGGTGACAAGAACCACTATAAATAGGAGGTGCTTGAGCTCATTTGTACATACTCACTTCACTCACTCTCTTAGTAAAGTATAGCGCAAGTTTGGAGATGAAGTTGCAAGAAAGGAACGTGCATCTTTTGGGGTGATTCTTGGTTTCTCTTTCTAAAACTATCTATCCTAAGACATGTTCCCTACCTTCTAGTATCACTTGGTGGTATTATTGGTGACATATTGGAGTATATTGGTGGAATTATTGAAGGTGAAAAATTTGGGAAGAAGTGCAACTGCAATTACTACAGTTGAGTATTGTTCTTGTTTAGTGGTTGTAGAGACTCTCTCTCTTGTGTGCTACCCTTGGAGAAGGTGCACTCTCCTTGTATTGCATTTTTGTTGTAGTTGGATGGTGTTTTATGGTTCGATATCATCCTACTACTACAACTAGGGTTTATCTATTGGTTCTAGTGTGGCTTTCCAAAATCATTCCATCTAGCAAAGGTTAAGGTGCTCGGGTGCATGTCTATGGTTGGGTGACAATAGTGATATTTTCTATGGTTAAAATGAGAACATAGAATATTTTAATAGGTTATGGGCCCACACTACCTTCAGAACAGTCTAATTGTTGGAAGGTAGATCAATAGTTCTTTTCCAAGCTCGTTGTATCACAGTTGCAAATAGGGTTTCCAATTTTGCAGTTGCAATAAACCCTAAACTAATTCTTTGGGTACTTTAAGTGAAACATTTGGCATAATTCTTGGATATTCTAGTGTGCCTTAGCCTAGCGCACCCCTTGGTACCTTCATCTAGAAAAAAATTCAAGGTTGAATTTTTGGGTCAAGGTCAAAGTCCAAGTTTGACTAGTCAAAGTCAAAGGAAGTCATGAATTACTCCATGAAGTCAGAGAACAAGCTAGAAGGAGCCTAAAATTTTAGAGCATGGAAGACAAGGATTGACCTCATCCTTTCCAAGAACAAAGTTCTAGGGCATGTGAGATTAGAAAGGAATAAAATGATATCAACATACCATTCATGTTATTCTAACCTTTGAAGTTCTGGAGATAAAGCTGGCCCAGCTTGGTTGTTTTGACAGACTAGGTTCAAAGCTTGTTCATTACCTTCAGTTAGCATTTGAGCTAATCCTTGACCTTTGATTAATTTGGTGGGTTTTACCTCTAGATCATACTCTTGTATTTTCGATGTGCACAAAATGGTTAGGGGTTGTCAGCAGTGTCAGTTGTTTACTGGGAAGCAAAAGCTAGCAGCCTTACCATTACAACCAGTAGTAGTGGAAGCCCCTTTTCAGTAGTGGGGGCTTGATTTCATCGGTCAGTTCAAAGATAATTCAAGTAATGGATATACTTGGATAATCACAACAACTTATTATTTCACTAAGTGGGTAGAAGCTATACCCACCAAGTCAGCAACTGATAAAGTGGTCATGGACTTTCTTGAAGACAGAATTATCACTAGATTTGGGGTGCCAGCAAAAATAACTACTGATAATGCCAAGGCCTTTAGCTCCACAAAACTATCTTGATTTTGTTTCAAATACGACATTATATTATCCCACTCATCAAATTATTATCCCCGAGGTAATGGCCTTGCTGAGTCTAGCAACAAGAACTTGATGACAATTCTAAAGAAAATTGTTGGGGATAACAAGAGATCATGGGATAATAAGATCAAGTTTTCACTTTGGGTTGACAGGATCACGAAGAAGAGTTCAATAGGGAAGAGTCCCTTTGAATTGGTTTACGGCCTTGATGTCACTTTTCCAGTTCATCTCAATCTTCCAGTGTATTAGTTTGTCCAGAAGTATGGCTTAGATGAATATTTTCATCAAAACAGGATTGATCAGATAATTGAGTTGGATGAAAAAAAAAGAAAATCCCTTGATCAAATTATAAAAAATCAGGAGAAGATAAAAAGGACCTTCGATAAATCCTCAAGACAAAGGGATTTCCAGGCAGGTGATATGATCCTCCTATGGGACAAACGAAGAGAGAAGCTAGGAATCCACGACAAGTTTGATATCTTATGGGCAGGGCCTTATATTATCTAGGATGTAGCTGGAAACAATTGTTTTGTCCTAAACAGATTGGACAGTGAGAAGTTGCCACTAATAGTAAATGGTCAACTTCTCAAGCTCTTCTTCAATGAAGTCATCTGATGTCCATGAGACATCTGTTGTATCATATTCTCTAAACCTTATCCTTTGTACTTTAAATTCATTTATTTCCTGTACATAGTTTATTTTTGTACATAATTTAAATTTGTAAAATGTTGTACATAGTTTATTTCTTTCAAAAAATGTTGTATATATACATGTATATTATTTCTGCAGCTCATGTTTAGTATTGGATTTTATATATGGACATGTTATTGACAAAATTTCGGTGAATGCAGGTCATGTGATTCTGGATTCTCATACACTTTCCTTTAAAGAATAAAAGATCAAGCACACATCCCCATATGGAGCCAATGTTATCCATCAAATTTGCACTAGGATGGACTTCTAGCGAGCTGCCAAAGTTTGAACATTGTTGTTCAAAATTCTGAGTTCAGAAGTTCAACCGGTCATAAAGACGACCCTTTTTCTTTTACATTTCCATAAAAAATTGTAATAAGAGATGTTGCATGATGAACTTGTAAAAGGTATTAGCCACCTTAATTCCTAAGCGTGAGTTATACTCTGGAGTGTTTTTTTTACTTACTAATTATATTTTTCCGTTTTAAGGCAATTTATAATTTATGAGTTTTTTAACTCAATCCCTCCATAGTTGGATTATATGCTCATTGTTAGGATTGAGAATGGATCTAAGCCTAGTGTATAATGTATTTTACCATGCTAAACATTCTCCTAGAGTCTTATGTAAATGTACTAAGTCCCCCTTAAGATTTTTTAATTTTTGCAGTTAATTAAAAAATTGTCAGAATTCGGCAATGTTTAATTAAAAAAAAAGATGTATTAAAAAAGTGGTACTAGGGGACTTAATATGCCACGGGGATGCTCATTTTTGGACCTAGAGCACCCATATTATCTAAGTACCCACTTAGTTGAGCAAAAATAGTGATTTTAATCACTTAAAAGTCATTTTTGCTCACAAAACCCAAAAAAGTCAAATAAAATCATAAAAAAACAGCAAGGGCACAAATTAAGGAAATATGTGGGGACATGTTTGAGATGAAATAAAGGCACAAAATTCAATATGACAATCATTGAAGACAAAATTGATGTGATTGAGGATTGTGTGATGAGGTGTTAGCAAGTTTTGAGCATGTGCTCAAAAGGAAGTGTGCCCCTCTTGAAGAGGTGGCACATTCTAAAGAGGGCAGCCTACCTCTTGAGAGGTGGCACCCTCCCTACTCACCTTTTCTTTACAAATGGCATGATTTGGAGTGTGGGGAGAGGTGGAAGCCCTCTCCCACACACTTGGCATCCTTATGCTAACATGTGGTGTGCCCTCCCTCTACATGTGGTGTGCCCTCCTTCATGGGAACTTTCACCCTCTTGCTATTTAATAAAGCACTCTCTCATTTGCTTAGTTAGTTGGAGCTTGGGTTTAGATGCTTTCTATTGTAATCGGAATATCATTTCTATTTGAATAAAAAGGATTTGAAGGCTACTCAATGGTGTAAAGATATTGTGTGTGGATCATCTATGTGCATGGTGTATATGAGGTATATGCTTTGTTGATTATTTCTTGTAATTTTTGGTGAATCTTGGCCTTGTAAGGGGATCTATCTCTCAATAGGATAGAGGTAGGAAGATTTTTTGCTTCTTGTTTCTATTGTCTTATATATGCTAGGTATTTTGATGTGCATGCTTGTTTTGTTTAATTCTCATGCTCTCAAATGTTTCTAAATTATATGACACTAATGTGGTTAACCTCTTTGAAAGAAGTTTGAAGTTGTGCAGGATATATTATTTGAAGGAGAGGCTAAGCTAGCTTGATTCCCCCTCATTCTTCAAAATTGTGGTGAAGTAACATAGTCCCTCCACTTTCCATCAAAACAGGAGACTCCATTGCCCAAGGGTTCAAGAAAATCAAGCATTTCTTTCTTCTCTTTCTCATCAAATTCTATATCCCTTGGTTACTTGTTCTAAATACACATAAAGTAAAAGGATTGTTGGTCTCTAAGGTTGAATGTCTCATTTACTTTATGTATTTCAAAGAAAGTAGTTTAGATCTCAAGTTCTAAAGAAAGATTTAATTAGATCTAGCTTGCTTTATTTCATCTTTAGTGTCACTTCTTTCGGCAATGTTTTAAAGGCTAAAGATAGGTATTTTCCAAGAGTTTAATTTCCATATTTGAGAAAAGCTTATTGTATTTATATTTGTTTTAGGACAGTGAAAAGAATAGTAAGAAAAGGGCTTTTCTACTTAGTTTTAAATTCAAAAATTTACTAGTTTACCATAGAATTGTACTTCAAAATTTTTTGGTTTTATAAAATAATAACCCAAAGCACTCTTAAAGTGTCTTTGCCCATATTTTTATCTTGTTTGTTCACTGATTTTGTGTAGGTTGGTGCAAGGACAAGAGGAAATTCTACTGAAAAACAAAGAACTTGAAGTCTCTAAGACCCCCAAAGTGGTCCTACTTCCTTAAACATTGTAAAAAAGTGAATTTTTTAAGTTTCACAATCCATATATAAGGATTCAATCTCACTTGAAGAGATCTAAAGACTCTTAAAAGAGCACTTGTAACCGTGGTAATAAAATCAGTGAGCCAAGGGAGGCTTCACTTTTCTTTTCCCCGGGGGGGGTGTGGGTGTTGTGCTTCAGGATATTCCTCTTGATTGGTTTCTTGTCTTTTTTTGTTTCCATCATTTCAACAGGTTCATTTCAGTTGTAAAATTAAAATCAAAAAACAATCTAGATTAGATTTCCCTTTGCAAATTAGAACACTAATTACTAGATTAACTTTATTTTCTTGCAATTTCAAGTTGGAAATAAACCATCCCCTTAGCTCCTCGAAAGAGGCCTGGTCAATGTGGATTAGTAGTTAGTCTCACATTTCATTTCAATATTTTATTTCCAATTTAAAATAAACAAATTCCCCTCAACTCACAGTGCGGTTCTTGACCCTTCCAGTTGCGAGCTAGTCTCAATCTGCTGAAAGTAAGTTCATACACGATGTGTTGGTCAGTGGTTGATAGTCTAATTAGGACAATCTCTAAAGTAGTTATCTTAATGTGCGGGAAAACGCCTTAAAGTGACTTGCGAAGTAAGGTGGGCCCTCTTGGGACCTGGCTTCCCACCCATTTTGGACATCCAACATTTTAAGTGAGTTTTACTAGTGAGACCATTGGGTTTCGGTAAAGCTCTCTGCAAGTTTCCAAACAAAGAGATAACCTCCAAGGAGGCCCAAACCATTTCACTAATTCAACATCAATTTATCCTAATAAAACACACAAACTACATTTCCCACGATTCACTTTAAGGTACTGGTCTCATTTCACACTCAGCAAAGCCACAGGCTTCAATTTGGTTATCTATTGGAATTAATTTAAATATTACTTGGATCTAATAAATGTACCTGAGTATCATTTTTTTATGCAAGTATATGCTTGATGTTATATCATGGATGAATGATTTTTTTATGTGTATTTCAATTCATGGTTGATTGTTGAATAAAAGTAATAAACTCCTAGATCTATATTTTTTTTGTACTTAGCTTAGATCGAGCCATAATATATTCATTAGGGACTACCCCCCTTGGATTCGCTAGGATTTGGCCTAGATGGAGGAGTTGAGGATTAGGTGACATCACCTTAACTCTCACTTTCCCCCAAGGACACACTAAGTGGATTGAATATTTCTTCCACGTCTCCCAGGTGTGTATAAGGCAGCAACATTTTTGGCGTCATTGCAGGGAAAGATCGTGGAACCATAGTTTGAAGCAGGAAAAGTGAAGGAACCTCATAATGTTGGAGCAATGGAGAAGTTCAAGGAAAATGTCATTAATTCCAAAAATATCATTATGGACTCTGTCAAATATCACTTGATACCCTACATATCCAATCTTGACTCATCCAAGAAGATGTGTGATGCCCTAACTAACGTTTTTGCAGTCAGAAATATTGGATAAGTGATGATTTTGAAGAATGAGCTTTGTGACACAAATATGACTAAGGATGACACTATAGCCTCATACTTTGTGAGGATTTCTTAGTTGAGATATCAACTACAAGATATTGAATACGTTATTCCAGAAAAGGTGTTTGTGAATATTTCACTTAATGGTCTTTCTAGATCATGGGATGCATTTTCTGCAAGCATGAACACAAGAAAGGATTTTCCCATGTTTGAATAACTTTTGACATGTTGCGCACAAGAAGAGACAGGGATCAACTCAAAGGGAATATCTCAAAAGGAAAAGGATGTTCAAGCCTATGCAACAAATTTCAAGAGACATGAAGGTAAGAAAAGATTTGGTTCAAGAAAAAAATCCAATCATAATAAAGACATGTAAAAGGTACAATGTTTTGGTTGTCATAAATGTGGCCACTACGAACATCAGTGTCCTGAATTAGAAAATAAAATAAAGGAAAAACACCATGCGTCAGTTGCTAATGATGAAGTACCTTCAAAGAAATCCAAGCATGAAGAAACATGTTTCTTCTACTAAACAAATCTTGCAGGATCTCTTGAAGAATCCATGTGACTAATCGATAGTGGAGCTTCTAGACATATGAAAGGTGACCATGAAAAAATCTCAAGCATGAATGAAAAGAGAATCTCTCATAGAGTGGAACTTGGAGACAAGAACTCTTATTAAGTCAAGGGAATTGGAAAATCCTCTATTGAATTGGAATTAGGTAACAATGTTCATCTTAGAAATGTTCTATATGTACCTGGTTTGAAAAAGAATTTAGTATCTATTTATTGTTTAGAAGAAAAAGGGGATATAATAGCCTTTTTCGATGTAAAAGTACTCGTATGGTATAAAGATTGAAAAAATGAAGATGCTAGAGTTATTGGTATTCATGAAGGAAGATTGTATAAACTTCTAGGTCAAGATGTTCAAGCTCTCGTACATGGTGAACTCAATCCTGGTGATTTATGGCATAGAAGGTATGATCACCTTCATTATCAATAATTTCCATATATAAAACAGATGGTTGTGTTAATACCAAAACTACAATCAAGACATGAAGGTGTTTGCAGAGGATGTGCACTTGGAAAGAATATTAAGAAACCATTCCCAAGCAGTGAGAATAGATCTAAGGAGATCTTGGATCTGATACACTCAGATGTATTTAGTCCTATGTCGATGAAATATATAGGAGGTTGTCTCTATTACATAACATTCATCGATGACTTCTCACGAAAAAACTGGATGTACCTATTGAAGACAAAGGATGAAGTATTTAGAAAATTCCAAGAATTCAAAACTGAAGTGGAAAACCTGACAGACAAGAAGATCAAGACACTAAGATCTGATAATGGAGGAGAATACACCTCCAAGGATCTCATTGCCTTTTCTAAAGTAGTCAGGATTAGGAGGGAGCTAATTGTCACACATAATCTTCAATGGAATGGTGTTGTAGAAAGAAATAACCGGTCCATTGAAGAATTTGTTAAGGAAATGATGAATGACCAAAAACTATCCAATATTTCTATGGGGATAAGCAACTATGACAGTCGTATATGTTAAGAATAGAAGTCATCATAATATATTGAAGAACATGACTCCAAAAGAATATTTCTCTGGAAAGAATCTAAGTGTTGAACACTTGAGGATATTTGGCTATCGGTCAAGAAGAAAGAATGAAAGGATGCTATGATGGAAGAATATCAATCCATCATGAAAAATGATGTATGGGAAATTGTACCTAGACCTGAAGGAAAGTATGTAGTCACTTAAAAACGAGTTTACAAGATAAAGCATGTAGTATATGGGAGTATCGATAAATACAAGGCAAGATTCATGGCTAGAGGGATCTCCCAGTAGGAGGGAGAAGAATATGATGAGACATTTTCCCCAGTTGTCAAATACACCTCTATTAGAGCCATCATATCTCTTGAAGCATCCATGGGTTGGATTTTACATCAGATGGATGTAAAGACCACTTTTATCAATGGAGTAATTGAGGAAGAAGTATGCATATAGAAACCTCAATGCTTTGAGGTACACCTGAGAGAAAATCATGTATGTAGATTAAAGAAGGCCTTGTATGGATTCAAGCAAGCTCCAAGAGCTTGGTATGCATGAATTGATAACTACTTCATGAGACTTGGATTTTCCAAGAGCTATGCTGATCCAAAACTTTCTTGCAAGGTTGTGAATGATGCACTTGTGATCTTGCTACTATATGTTCATGATTTGTTTCTAACAGGTGCAAAGACTCTCATTATTCAATGTAAGAGGGATTTAGCCTCTCAATTCGATATGAAGGATCTTGGTCTCATGATTATTATTTGGGACTAGAAGTATGGCAAAAGCATGGTGAAATATTCTTGGGGCAAGGGAAGTATGTTGTAAATATCCTTTGGAAGTTTGGGATGATGGACTGCAAATCCATGGAAAATCCCATGGTGACAAATCTGAAGAAGATGAGAGAATCTGATCCTGATCCAATAGACTCATCCTTGTACTGGCAGTTGATTGGATCATTGATGTATTTGGTTAATACCCGACCATAAATTTGATTTGATTTGAACACGTTGAGCCAATTCCAGGTGGAACCTATACATGAGCATTGGATAACTACAAAGAACATTTTTAGATATCTTTGTGGGACACTAAATTATGGTTTGAGATATGCCTCAAATAGTGATGTATAGCTTGATGGATTTACTAATTCAGATTGGGTAGGAAGTGAAGATGACATAAAGGGTACTTATAGTATCTGTTTCACTTTGGGCTTTGCTATGATATCATGGGCTAGAAGGAAACAAAATTATGTTGCACTCATCATTGCAAAAGCAGAGTATATTGCATCTTGTGATGCTTGTGCGGAAGTAGTATGGCTCTATAATTTGATTTCTAGACTATTTGATTAGGTGTTGGATTCTACTAAGATATATTGTGATAATCAGAGCTATGTGAAGCTTTCAGAAAACCATGTGTTCCATGACAGGATGAAGCACATTGAGATCAAGTATTATTTTATCCATGATAAAGTCCATAAGGGAGAAGTGATTCTCCAGTACATCTCCACCGATGAGAAGACAACTGGTATTTTGACAAAACCTCTGTCCAAGATAAAGTTTGCATACTTGAGGGACAAGTTGGAACTTGTGGAGATACCCTC
>ML840800.1:27707-41524 GCA_009831015.1 Picea engelmannii | reverse complement strand
GTTTTAGAGAATACATTGAGTAATATTATCTATAGGATCAGAGTACTCCAAGAATTGAAGAATTGCAGAAATTGAAGAAGTCTCAGGAAGCATTATCAGGTTCTATGTGATGATTGGTTGATGGTGATGATTTAATGTAAAGTATTATTATCTCTCATATATTCTTGGGTGGAAGGAAGGGACAAGAATGGAGAGTTCAAATCTCTCTTGATATTGGAGGATTGTATCTTCCTCTTGGAGGTTTATCCCTCCCTTTACATTTGGAAGCTGTAGCTACCTTTGGAAGTCATTACTTCCCTTGAACAAAAACTATTGATTATTTCTCATATATTGTGCATGGTGTATTGTGGTGTATTGGTGTAACTCTTATACTATTGTTCATTGCTCATTGTATATAATTGAATGGTTTAAGTATAAGTTGAAAAAGTTTTTTTAAATTGTACTTGATACTAATCCACCCCCCTCTTAATATCAACAATTGCATCCTAAGGCCTCTCTAGTATTGGCAATGGTTGATACAATCCAGTGTTTTTCCTTTTTCCTTTTGCATGTTGGTAGATTCTACATGTGTTCACAAAATTTATCACTTCTTTTCTCATACCTGGACAATAGTATGAACTGCTCAACTGTGAAAATGTTTTATCATGGTCGAAATGTCCAGCCAATCATTCACTATGCTTTTCCTTGAAAAGGTTATCCCTCATTGAGCATTTAGGTATGCACAACTGATTTCTCTTGAACAACAATCCCTCTTGAATCATATACTTTGTCCACTAGCTTCTGTCTTTCAGCACAATATTTTCACATGCTTCATATTCTTCCTTGAAATCTGTATCATCACAATACATGTTCTTAAGATGTTCAAACCCCAAGGTCTTCACCTAAAATTCCTACAGAATCAAACATCTCTTGCTTAATGCATCAACAAATTTGTTAGTATTCCCAGCAATATGTTTTATGACAAAAGTAAATTTTTTCATAAACTCAACCCATTTTGCATGCCTCTGATTCAATTTTTCCTGTCTGGTTATGAATTGTAAACTTGGTTATCGCTATATAAGATAAATTCCCATGGGACAAGGTAATGTATCCATTTCTTCAAGGCTTGAATTATGGCATAAAACTCTTTATCATACATGGAGTATTTTCTCTTGGTGTCATTCAACTTCTCACTAAAATAGAAAACATGTCTATTATCCTAGCTCAAAACTGCTCCAATTGCAACTCCACATGCATCACCTCTCACCTGAAATGTCTTTTCAAAATTCGGCAAGACCAGAATTGGTCATTTTTTTATTTTCCCCTTTAGTATATTGAAGCTCTTCTCAGCCTCCTTTGTCCATTTAAAATACTTGTGCTTTTTCTTCATGGTATCCATCATTGGCGCACAAATTCCACTGAAGTCTCTAATGAACTTCCTATAGAAACTTGCTAATCCATGGAAGCTGCTTACCTCAAACATACTCTTCGGTGACGACCATCCTTTGATTTCTTTCACCTTCTCTGGATCCATCTTCAATTCATTTGAAGAGATCAAAAAACCCAAGTAAATGAGTTATGTCTTCATAAAAGAGGACTTCTTTAAATTTATCAACAACTTCTCCTGATGTAGTCTCCTCATCACTAGATTCAGGTGCTTCAAATGATCCTCTTTAGTCCTGTTAAATATTAGTATATCATCTAGATATACAACCACAAAATTTCCAATGAAATCCTTGAGTATTTCATTCATCAGCCTCATAAAAGTACTCGGGGAATTTGTTAATACAAACAACATAACAAGCCATGCATACAAACCTTCATTTGTCTTAAAGGTTGTTTTCCACTCATCACCTTATCTCATTCTAATCTAGTGATATCCACTTTTCAAATCTATTTTAGAAAAGAAACTTGCTCCACTTAAACATTCCATTAAATCACCCATTCTTGGTAAAGGAAATCTACACCTGATGGTGATCTTGTTAATGGATCTTGATTCTGTACACATTCTCCATCCTCCATCCTTCTTTGGACTGAACATAGTTGGTACTTTGCATGGGCTCAAGCTCTCTTTGACCAAACCCTTGTCTAACAATTCCTAGACTTGGTTCTTCACTTCCTCATTCTCTCGAGGTGTCAACCTGTATGCTTCTTTGTTCGAAAGACTTTCTCCTAGTATCAAGTCAATATGGTGGATGATACTTCTAATGGGTGGCAATGAGTTAGGCAACTCATCCACCACTATGTCAGCAAAATTATCCAACAATTCCTGAAATTCTTTAGTCAAATCATCCATTGAAGTGCTTGTAAGGATAACTTTGGGTTTCCTCACCACAACAAATTGCATCTCATGTTCTTTCTTGACTTCTTTCAGGAGTTCCTTCCCACTCATGAGAAGTATTCTTGTGTTGGCCTCCTCTTTCACTTTCTTCTCCTCTATTGGAAGAAACATGTGTGTTCTACCATTCTTATCCAAGGTGTATTTATTCTTCCTCCCATCATGAATGATGTTCATGTCAAACTGCCATGGTATTCCCAAAAAAATATGTCATACATCCATGGGAATTACATCACATAGAATTTCATCTCTATATCCTCCTATCTTAAATTCAACCAAACATTGTTTAGTAACCATTACCTGGTGTCCTTTCTGCAACCATGAGACTTTGTATGGCTTGGGATGTTCAGTTGTCTCCAGTTCCAATTTCTCCACCATATTTGTGGATACTAAGTTACCAGTTCTCCCACTATCGATTATCACCTTGCATACTTTGTCTTAGTATTGCAAGTTGTTTTGAAGAGACTATTCCTTTGTACTGGATTTTCAACTTCTTCCTCTAGTTTCAAGAGAACCTTCCTCAACATCATGGATATTCCATCCTCTACTCCTTCTGCTTCAACATCTCTTCTCTGTGCTTCTGAAATGTGATCTTCAACTCCTCTTTATTTATTTTTCTCGGGACATTCCCAAGACATGTGCCCTGCCTTTCCACAGACATAACATCTTATTTCTCCTCCTCCTCTTCTTCCTCTTCCTCTATAAGAACTTCTTCCACCACCCTATATTCCTAGAGATCTTCCTCCTCTTTCCAAGTGATTATGTGGTTTCTCAGTCTCGTCATTAGACTTATGTGCCTTGTCATGGGTAACTCCCTTGCTCTTTTTTGGGGTTGGGCCTTTACCTCTTCCTTGCCGGCTTTGTTTTCTGGCCAACGTTTCCTCTGCGTTCAGTGCAAACTGATAAGCATCCTCCACTGTCCTTACTGACATCATGCTGAGCTCATCCTAGATTTCATATCTCAAGCCATTTATATATGTGGAAAAATTTTCTTCATCTTTCTCTCTTTGTCCAGTTTTGATGTTCAACCTATAGAACTCCTTTGTGTACTCCTTAACTGTCATCCCCTTCTGTCTTATGTTCTACATCTTCCTAAACAAATTGATCATATAATCTTTGGGCATGAACTTAGAATTCAGCTTGGCTACCATTCTGTCTGAATTCTTTATCTTTTGTTTTCCCTTGCTTCTCCTCTCAGTCTACAGTTCATCCCACCACAATGTTGCATGTCCTTTTAGCCTGGTGACAACCTGTTTCACCTTTCTCTCTTCATCGACATCTTCATAGTCAAAATGTTTGTCCATTGATCTTATCCAATCCAACAACTCTTTAGCATATAAATTTCCTTCATAATTAGGACCTCTATATTGGCTTTGCCTCCCAATATAGCAACTTCTCTCAACAAATGTTCTTCGACAACATCCTCTCCTGTAGCTTCTTCGAATTCTACTACTTCACTCTCTACATCGTTGATGTCTCCAACATTAGGTGATCATCTCTGTGCTTCTTCCATCACCTCTAATCTTTCACGATGTTCTCGCATCTCCCTTTCTATAGCCTGATTGGATAGAGGTGGTTCCACTCATCTCCTTGGTGGAATTGTGTTGACTGTCTGTCACAAACAGAGTACAACTTCAAGTTCTTCTGTCTCCTTTATTTTTCCTATTGTTTACAAGAAAAAAATCTCTCTGATACCACTTGATGCAGTCCCCCCTTCTCTCCTAAGGGTTTCTCAACATCTCGGTCTAGGATCAATCAAGAAACTGAGTTGGACCAACTCTTTGGGTCTCTGCTAGACCAAAAATCCACTTACCCAGGTCCTTTCTCCAAATGTGCAGGTCGTATGAGACCCCCGGGTTCCCTCCTGAGCGTCGTTCAAATTTCGCCAATTGGGCACTAGATATTCTTTGGATAATCCCCTTCCTTCTTGCGACCATGACTATGACCACTCACCTAACTCAAAAGGCATTTCACGATTTCACGTATCGGGTCTCTGCGTGTGAGTCGCCCCGAATCTACCGAACTCCAAAATCCTGACAGGAGCCTAGCGTGTGCTAGCCCCTCTATTCTCCTTCGTCGATGTGACCCTTTTCTATGACCTAGGGCCAAACCTTCCAAGCGCTTCACAATTTCACGGTTTGTGAAGTCCACTTGCTCCTCCCTCTGGAACCCAAACTTGTGAGTTCCGCTTGTCAGATCAACGATCCACCATCCTCTTGATCTAACGGTCCTGATATCCTTTTCATGTATCGGGATGTCGCGTATCGGGACATCACATTTCGTGAAGTTGGACGACCACTCACCTCCCTTCTCCTGATATACAAACTCCCAATATCTCCTTCACTTGAAATGAATCAACGGTCCATGATCTCCCTTCAATCAACGACTGTGATCCTTTCGCGAGTTCACACATCGTTTATCCTCATGAACCTGCCCTTTAGCCTGTCCTCTCTGCGAGTCAGTGAAATACTGATCACTCGCCACATGTCCTTCTTGATGGACGATTCCAATGATTTCGAAATTTTGTAACCTGCTCCTTCCGTGTACTTTGAAAGCTTATCGTTAGTGCACTTTACCTTGATCGGGTGGTTACAATTATTTTATGCTCAGGCCGAACAACTGAGATATTTCCTCCTTTGTGCTTTCTCCTCATTGTCTGGATGCAGATCAAACAACCCAGATCTTTCCCCTTGAGCTTATGCTTTCACCAAGCTTAGGCAATTTTCAAAGGAGTCAAAGGCTTCAACCTTTACCCTCACTGCGAGTCCGTTTTTTGGATCTCCTCCACACTTAAGAGAAGTGTTATCCCTTCTAAGTTTGGGCTCATGAAGACTTGGACTTCCCGCGCACTCCTTGTGTTTCATGGATTTTGATAACTCAGATATGAATGATTTCTCGAAGAGAAATTCCTCTCTCCCTCCTGGCATTCTCCTTTTGCTTTGTGCACACTTTGCAACAGATTCTTACGCGGGTTCAATTTCTTGCAGATGACTGTGCACACCTTGTAGTAGTCAGTCTTCACTCCTAGAAACGGGAAAGTTTCATGCTATCTCTTCTGAGCTTTGGAACTGAAACATATTCTGTCAACGTTCTCCTTACGTTCTGTGTTCACACCTTGCACCACTCAATAGAAGAGAAACAATTGAAACTCATCCTAACAATCACAGTTCCATATGCTCATAACGAAATTCATTCATTCATCCATGAAAACAAAATAATAGGGAATTTCAAACAATATCGACACCATGCATTGGGTCAATTTTCCTCTTTTATCTTCCTTCAAAAGAAAAAATGGTTACAACTGAAAAAAAAAACAAAACTAAAATTAAGAAATCCCCTACTAACTTTCAGCTACCCTCAGTTGGGTGTACAAAACCTCTATTTATCTCAAAGTGCTCTTAGGGTCCCCCCTGACTACTTGTCTACATCAAAACATATTATGATGGCTATCCTAGTGCAGTCACAGTCCAGAGTAGGAGTGGAAACTCCCACTTTGCTCGCAATCATTCAAGCGTACCTCAAATATTTTTCCAGCATTGAGTTAAGGCATACTTCTAAATATCTGTCGTAACTTCCAGCATTGAGATTCCACACATATTTCCAGATTCTAAGAGGTCCTACTCTGCATGCTTTCCAACGATGCTCCTACATCATGAAGGCTTCGCCTAAGTTGGGCGACCAATTCTATCCCTCCCTACAACCCCCCCCTCGTAAAATCACATGGTGCACACATACACTAGAAACATCAAGGGATGGGATTTTCAAACCTGATGCAAACCCCCCACACACATGCAAATAATATAACACATACCCAAAATTCTTTCATTTGTTGTGTTCTTTTCATATAGGGGGTCATAGGATTTCATAGTCAACAATCCAGGGAAACAATACCCAATTTTTCTCTACACAATAATAAATTCTTGGTGCTCACAACCTTTGTCAATGAATCCACAATATTCTTCAAAGTCTCAACCCTCTCTATAAACATCTTCTTGTCTTCAACCATGTCTCTCAAAAATTGATACTGAACAAAAATATGCTTTGTCTTGGAATGACAAGCTAGGTTCTTTGCGAGGAATATTGTACTATGAATGTCACAATCTAATCTTACTTCTTGTTGTACCAACCCAATAACTAAACACAATATCTGTAACCATACTGCTTCCTTGCTTGCATGAGTGTTTGTCATGTGTTTAGCTTCTGTAGTTCAGAGTGCCACTACAACCTATTTATTTCTCATCCAACCGATTTCTCTTCCATATAGGTTACAAAAATACCTACTTGTAGATCTTATGCAATCTAAATCTCCATCCCAGTCTGCATCAACAAACCGATGTATGTCCAACACTTTATCCAATCATGGTCTTCCTTGGTATCACAATCCATAACTAGTAGTTACATGAAAATACATGGAAACCCTCTTTATTGTTGTCCAATGCTCCTTCCCTGGTTTTTACATATACATGCTCAAAACTCCCACTACATGTGCAATGTCCTTTCTAGTACAGTCCATTGCATACACCAAACTGTCAACCACACTAGTATACAAAACATGGGACATGTCCTCTTCTTGTGTATTGGGACATTCCTTGCAGACAACTTTACACCTACATGAATAGGAACCTTGAATAGGAACCTGGTTTTTACATATACATGCTCAAAACTCCCACTACATGTGCAATGTAATTTCTAGTACAGTCCATTGCATACATCAAACTGTCAACCACACTAGTATACAAAACATGGGACATGTCCTCTTCTTGTGTATTGGGACATTCCTTGCAGACAACTTTACACCTACATGAATAAGAACCTTGACTAGTTTACACCCCTGCATATGACAGTTCTAGATACAAAAAAATTGGCATGAAAATTAGGTGGACTATACCTCTCTGATTGGCTCTTTCCCTCAATGATATCCTCAATATTGAGGTATGAGGTTCTTCTTCTTATTTTTCTTCTTCTACTACTCTTGAGTTAGATTTTGGATCATCCAACTCAAAGTCAATTTTCTCAGGTTCTTCTTCCCTTGGTAGGAATTCTTGTTTGGGAACATCTTTAACCTCTCTAAAAAAAACCTCCAAAATGTAAACAGACTTCTTAGTTTTTGGGTTATGAAGCTTATAACCTTTCATACCATCTTTATAAACAACAAATATACACTTTTAAGATTTATTATCCATATTACTCTTATTTTCCTTTGGAACAATAGATAAGCATCACAACCAAACAGTCTAAGATGTTCAAGAGAGGGTTTCTTACTAGTGCATACCTCATGCATAGTTTTGTCCACTAACATTGATGAGGGTGTTCTATTTACCAGGTAACATGCAATACCCGCTTCCTTTGTTGAGAAATCTTATCCTAACCTGGAACCACTGAGCATGCTCCTTTCCTTTTCCATCAATGTCATGTTCATCCTTTCTTCAATCATGTTCTATTGAGGTGCGTATAGAGTAGTATTCTACCTTTCTATACCACACTTCTTACAAAACTCTTTGAATTCATTCCCTCATAATTCTACAACATTATCCATACTTAGTACCTTTATTTTATTCTCTATCTAATTTTCTACGAGAGCCTTAAAATTTTTAAATTTATCAAACACCTCATATTTTTTCCTAAGAAAATAAATCCACATGTTCCTTGAGAAGTCACTTGTGAATGAAACATAATACACATATTTACCTAGTGATCGAACATGCATATTTCCAAACACATCATTGTGTATCAACTCTAAGATCCCCTTTTCTCTTGTAGCACTAGATGGGAATCTTACTTGATTATGTTTACCATATATGCAATATTCACAAAAATCAAAATCTAGGGTGCAATTAGACATACCTTCAACCATACCTTTATCATGTAGTGTTCGAAGGTTGTTTTCTCCAATATGTCCCAATATTTGATGCCAGATCATGGTATTCTTTCCAAGGACAATACATATCCTATATTATTTATTTCTCTACTACGGGACAATAGAACCGTCACACCCATCAATATAAGTACCCAACAACTTGTATAGATTTATCAAATTCCCCTCATCAACACCATTTCTCCTCCTACCATATTGTAAGTTCCCTTTATGAATAAAGTATCCACACCTGCATCATCCAACTTACTTACATATATTAGGCTCTTGGATATATTTGGAATGTGTAGAACTCGAGGGGGATTTTTTATCCTTCCACATTTCAAGAACAACTTAATTCTTCCACATCCCATGATTTTGGCTATCATTCCATCTCCTAGGAATACATCGCCACTATCATACTTTTAATTTTCACAGAACCACTCCCTATGAGTATTTATATGAAATGATGCACCTGAGTCGATCAACCATACACCACGATCTTCATGTGTACCGGTAGATGTCAGGTAAACATCACATCCTTCTTCTGTGGAGGTTTTTTAATTTGTGAAAGAGGCATCACAAGATATCTTTTATTTATCAACCTTATTAGATGTGCAATCTTTCTTATAATTCCCAACTTTACCATAGTTATAGAATTTCCTCAAATATTTTCCTGGAGATTTAGATCTACCTCTATATTTATATCTCCCCCCTGAAGACTTATTTTTATTCCTATCCTAGGGATGACTTCTTAAAAATAAAGCATTTGTGCTATGACTATCAATGTTTTTCCACCTCATATCTTCCAATAAAAAGGATGAAACTGCATCCTCATACTTCAATGCATATTGATAGGTACTACCAATTTCTACAACTAGATTATCATTGGATTCCAAAAAATAACATAACAAGGTAATACACTTATCTTCTTCAGAAAGATTAATATCAACATAGATAAGTTAGCTTACCAAAGTATTGAAGAATTTAGATGCTCTGTCACAGAATCTCCATATTCCATCATAAGATGATACAACTTCTTTCAAAGAAACAACTTGTTTACCAAAGTCTTTTATGGATACAAATTCCCCAACGTTTCAAATAGTTCCCTAGTATAGATTCTCCCAACACATTCAGTAACATTGAATCTGCCAGGAAGAGTCGAATTAAACTCCTTGCTCTTATATCCAACTTCTCCCAATATTCTTTTGACATACCAGTAGATTGAGTAGTAGTAGTTTGTGTACTAGTAGATTTTGTAGCAGGATCCACAAAAATCCATTGTTCTTTTTCTACAAGAATCTCCTCTATATTGAGCTTCCATAGCTAAAATATTTGACCATTGAACTTCTAAATCTCAATTCTAGAACTACTCGCCATTCTCTTTCAACACATGAATCACCATTGAGAATATCCCATTGAACCCATGTTTATCATAGTCCCCAAATAAACTTGATATATCAAGACCAAGAAAATCCCTCAACAACAAAGTTGTAACGAGCCTCCTCGTTACGACAACAACTCTGATAACAGGTGCCAATTTTTTTTTGTTAAGGTGTGTGCGTGCGTGTAAAAAGGAGAAAACACACTTGAATCTACATTGCCACCCGACGACTAGCAAGACGCAACCAAGACGAACACAACAAGACGACATACAACGTACCACAGTGACAACCTGCGTTCAACGACAATCAAGCGACAATAAGTAAGACTGACTACCCGCCTATCCTACCCTGCAATGGTTAGGACCTCCAAGACACATAATCAATGCTCAAGCCCAGGTTCTCACTGATTTTAACCATTTAAGGTCTCAGGGCTGGTGACTGTTTTGAGGAACATGGAGGTGTCTACATCTCACCCGACACCAGCAGTCCAAACAATATAATGATCTCAACCAAGTACAACAACAACTAAAGAACAACCATTGACTCTACAAAAGATGCAAGTCAGAAGGACTCCGACAACGACCAACCACTAGAGAGACTCAACGACATTAAAAATAGACCATCATTCAAATGACTAAATAAACAAGAGTAAACATCTAAAACCATAATTCCTTTCATTAATTTGCATGCATGCAAGAAACAAATAGAATCTAAGTAAACATGTGTCAACGTCATCAATTGTGCAAGAGCACCCCTGCCTTCTACGAATCGCAAGTCACTTAATTTGCAATTTCAATTAATTACGAATCCAAATAATAGCAAATTCAATTAAACGAGATTTCATTAGCAAGGCAATTTCAAGGAATTACACAATCCCATTCACTAAATCATAATAACCTTTGGACTTCGTGCAAGATGTTATATTCTATCTGCTATCAAAGATTTTTAACTTCATCATCACTATCATGAATCACACCCATTTTGTTTTATTTTATGATAGCTCTATAAATTGACCAATACATTACATCCGATGCGTTATATATAATCATTTTAGTAACTTTGTCGAGAACGACTACAAAGTCCATGGTAACAGTTTCACAACCATTAGCTTTAGCATTAAACGTTCATTCCAGAATCAATACCCTAGAGCGATAATAATAATACTAGCATTACATTACCATCAGCATACAATCAACATCACTTTACATTGATTGTTACTCTAAACCCATAATAACATTAACATTAAATAGTACACTATCTTATCTTTAGCATTATATCACGTTGCTTTACATTACATTTTGTCCTGTTACATTCATATTATCAAGCATGGCAATTGAAACAACTAACTGCAATGTCATTACCTTCATGATTACCTCCTCATAATTCATATTATAAAAGCATGCAATAAAACAACCAAACTGCAATGATGATACCATACATGCTACCATCCTTGCATGGATATTACAAATCTTTGCAGTTAAAATAATTAATGATGCAATTTAAACAACAATGCAGTTATATAACAATTAAATAAATAACAATTAATGAACAATTAAATAACCATATCATTTCAATTTAAATACATTGCAGTTAACTAACAATAAATAAACTTAAAGATAAAGAGGGTTCTCTCCGAGTAATGCACCCAACAGAATTCGAACTTAGGTTGCCTTAATGAGGCGCTCAGGAATAAAATAAATAAAGTAAAAAATACAAGCATCCAGGCTAAGTCATCTACGCCCGTTTTATTCTTCCAAAGACACGCAAATCAGTAAAGGATACATGTTAAGCAGGGTGAGATTAACCAAGATCTCCTCATGCTGAAGCTTTGCAGGTAAAGGGGGATTCCCTTTAATCGGGGTGCTATTACTGGCCAAGGGATGCGGTCACAGTTGAAATCTTCGGCCAGGGTTCAGGGTTTACAGCCAACCATTAATTAAAAACTATAAATCGCAGACATGCTTCCCCCTATACAACCCACGACCACACTCTCTGGACATGGTTTAATTCACAAATGCTGTGATAAATGGATGCAAACTTAGCAGAAGAGCTCACGCCTAGGTGTAAGGCAGGCATAAGTGGAAAAGGAACGTTGTGCAACGCTAAAAGGGAAGATGAAACGTTGTGCAGAAGCACCAGAAGGAAATGGTATTGCCATTCAGAAATTCATGGGCGAAAGACAGAGGTTCTGGGGAATTTGTATTACCAATTGAAATTAAAAGAATTATGTGAAAGGATCATTTATTACCTTAAGAATACTAAGATTAATTAAAGAATTGTGTGACAGAATCATTTATTACCGAACTTTTAACAATAATATTCAATAGTAAGATTCATGGTTCATGATATTGGAATAAATAATTCAATTATGTAACAAAACTTCAACTCAACACTTAAATCAAATATGCACGAACTTCAGCGTAATGTGTAGTCAGATACACAAAGAGATTGGATCTCCTATTTGCAAATAAAAATATCAGAAGCAACAGACCTACTAGAAAAATATACCCTATCCATCCTACTGGTTCAAAATTATGTTAAAACATGAGCAATCACAAGAACCCTATCTACTGGTGAAGTCACATAAAAACTAATTAAAGAATTGCGTGGAAGATCACTTATTACCAAACCATTAAGAATATTGATATCCATGGTTAATTATGTAACAAAACTTAACTTCCACTGAGCACTTAAATCAAAATATGTGCACGACATAATATACCCTATCTACTAGTGCAAAATATGGGCATGAATAAAATCAAAATTTCGCTTCGAATAGACCCTATCTACGGGTGCAAAATATGGGCACGAATAAAATCAAAATTTCGCTTCGAATAGACCCTATCTACTGGTGCAAAATATACCCTATCTACTGGTGCAAAATTATGTTAAAACATGAACAATATCATAGGTTTTCAACGCAAATTATTAGAACCTTTCGCAGTGGCCGCCATTTGGTACTGTTGTAGAGTTCCCATGCATTTCTCTTCGCTAAAGAGCTTTCCCTGTATATTTTACTGTCTGCCTTCGATTAGGACGGGGATGAGAGGTCTTGAGATCCAATCGCCTTCAGTGATAGAATCCCTGGGTTTCCTTCTGTCCTCACGCAGCCCTTTTGTCCCTTTTTATATTTATTACATGTATATATTTTTCTCAGGAGAGATCTGACCAGAGATTGTGGGAGGAGAAGAGGCAATGAGGAGTCCCCTCGAGTCCCTCAGTAACCAGCGGTTCTAGGTTGGGAGTAACTCCGCCCTCGGCCTAAGGTGACCCCAACAATGGATGGCAGCAAAGAAAACGACAGAGAAAAAAATAACAGACGATTTCCACACCATGGCAAAGGCACACAGACAGCTAACCCAGGAGTCTGTCGGCAATTTTCTTTTAATTTTTTTTTGTTTTTTTTTTTTTTACAACCAAACTAACTGGATACTCAGCTTAATACTAGTCTTTGATGGTGGGACGACTCTCATCCACTAAGATGTCTGATGGCTTCACGCTACTAGCCCCTATCTACGTCCATTCGGCCAAGAGAAGTGAGGGAGATGATTCCTGGGTAAAGGCAAAAACAGAAAAAGGGAAGGCAACAACGAGCAAACTAAAGGCCAGGGTCACAACAACAATTGACTACGGCGAATACAAGATAGGTGTTAAAGTTAAGGATACGATAAGGGAAGTAGAGTATTTTTCCATCGACTACCAAACTACAACAACTGAGATAACCCCCCTTTTTCTTTACAGCAGTAAGATCACCATCACCAAAGTAATTAAATATGCAATCTAATCTACCAAATAAAGGAACATACCGTTGTCGTGTTGCCACCCCTCAATGGCACCCGCGCGCTCTGTGCCACTACTGCTCCACGCCGCACCCGCTCCTACTCGCCGACCATAGAGACTACACCGGTACCTCCCAGCCAATCACTAGGGGTACTCTGCTTCCCCCTTAGCCCCCCGAGCCGCAAAGGAGCCACACAAGATCTAGAAGATAAGTCTAGCTTCTCAGCTCGCCTGGCAAGGCTGAGCTACCACTCCAATCCGAGCTGAGAAAATACCAACTCCTCACAAGGAACCAGTCAAGCCACAATCCGACAGCGTAACAATACCTAACAGTCCGCCCCCTTTTTCTCATCATCCCCCTTTCTTTTATAGAGTTTTGAGCCCCCCCTTGCCCTGAATCATATTTAATTTAAGTTTTAATGAAAAACCCCTAAAAATTCTCTGTCTTACAAGTGTCACTCAGCCCCCACGTTTCTCCAAAATT
>ML840800.1:13711-26896 GCA_009831015.1 Picea engelmannii | reverse complement strand
CTCAAGAATTTTATGAAGACCCAACTATTACTTAGGTGGGTTCTTGTTTAAATTGTTATTTTTATTCCAGGGTCTCTTCTTAAGGTTAGACTAAAATTTTACCCTAAAAGTTTTAGACTTAGTACTTAGATTCTGAACTGGGCAACACTGGGTTAGGGAATTTGTTTAAGGATTTCTTAAGGCGTTATTGTCTTAGGGATATTTAGGTTTGTTTCCTTCATCCACATCAATGCGACATGCCCTTTAGGATGCACCACATGCTCCAAGGGTGCCACTCGCCTCGTTCGTTTCCTTTGCACGATGTTCCCTTCAGGATGCACCATGTGCTCCAAGGGTGCCACTTGCTTCTTGTGTTTCTTTTGTGTGACATGCCCTTCAGGATGCACCACGCGCTCCAAGGGTGCCACTCGTCAAATTGACTGATTGGTAGATGTCTATAACCCCTAGAGTCAACACTCCGCCAGGTGAACTTGTGGGAGACTAAGGGCTCTAAGGAATAAGGCCCCCACCTTATTGCGCACCCCTTAGAATCATCGTGAGCGACTGTCGTAGTCTGCCCTCACGACATTGTGGATCCTCTCGAACTAGGTAATCGTTAACCTACAGTTCAAGCCATGGCGGGAGTTCTAGTAGGTTGTGGCAGGGCTGCTGTCCACACCTCTCCCTCAACCTCTCTGGAAATCGTGTGTGTCCCCTTTACTCCATATGTGAGTCTAGTTGGCAAGGTATCATCAGCCTGCATCATCAACAATCGTGTCAGAACATGTCAATCATCAAATCATCAAATCAATGAAATATCACAGTAAATAAATCAACTCAATTAGCACACTCCCTGACTCAATCCGGAGTCCAAGGGGTTCTACCGATGCCTCTGCATCATCAAGGTCCCAAAACCCTGCACACTCAATAAAACTGAGTCAATAGCACCTGTCTACATCAAATAGTAAAACCTCATGTCATCTATCATAACTATCATAATCAAGTATAAATTTTTTAACATCAGAAAAGTCCAGATCACTTGCGAGCAAGTGTCCTCAAATAATAAGTTTTCTCAGTGCGCCAGAGTGGGATGTTACATATCTTGGTCTAAACTTCGTCCCAAAGTTTCTCAGTATAAATGCCAAAATATAACTATCACCGTATCATAAGTCTATCTATCAAACAAAAATGGAAACTGCTGACGCATATCATATGCGTCCTCCCAGGTCGCCGAGTGTGGACTATAACTGTCCCACTGGAGCTTGACCTGATCTACCGTTCGACTTCATAAATATCAAACGCGATGATCTAAGATGCATACCGGCTTAGCTGTGAGCGCTCCCTCATCCGATACCTGCAAGGAACTCATGTCAATCACATGTGTAGGATCACTAATGTAATGTCTCAGAATAGATACATGAAAAACATCGTGCATACGCCTCAAAGAATCAGGCAAGGCTAGTCGATAGGCCATGGGCACCTTTCTCTCCACAATCTTGAAAGGTCCCATGAATCTAGAAGAGATTTTAGCTCCCTTTCCAAACTTGATCAAACTCTTATGCGGTTTAACCCGTAAGAAGACTCGATCGCCGACCTCGTAACTACGGTCGACTCAGTGCGCATCGGCATAACTCTTCTGTCGATCCTGCGCTTCTTTAATCCTTTTTCTTATGGTTTGCATTTTATCTTCCATTTCTTGGATCGTTTCTGGTCCCACCAGGACCCTATCCTCAAGTCGATCCCAACTCAAGGGCGTCCGCCATGGTTTCCCATAAAGGAACTCAAAAGGCGCCATGTTGATGGTGCTCTGGTAACTGTTGTTATAAGCGAACTCTACTAGAGGCAAGAATTCCTCCCAACGTTTTTGTCGGTCCATCACGTACATGCGCAACATGTATTCCAAGGTTTGGTTCATACATTTTGTCTGTCTGTCTGTCTCTGGGTGATACATAGTACCAAAGTTAAGTTGAGTTCCCAAGGCCTCTTGGAAACTCATCCAAAATCGTCCAGTAAACACCGATCCTCGATCGGATATAATCCTCTTAGGCACGCCATGCAGCCTCACAATCTCACTGAAGAAAACTCTCGCTATGTCAGGTGCCTGATACGTCGTACACACAGGAATAAAGTGAGAACTCTTCGTCAGAGTGTCTACTACTACAAAAATCGAGTCGTGTCCCCTTGCCGTCAGTGGCAATCCAACAATAAAATCCATCAAAATGACTTCCCATTTCGATTCCAGAATGGCATGTGGCTGAAGTAATCCTGCTGGGTGTCTATGTTCAACCTTTACTTGTTGACACTCTAGACATCTAGCCACAAATTTGACTATGTCGGCCTTCATTCCCATCTAGAAGAATAAGGGTTTAAGGTCTGCCCTCATCTTCGTGACTCCTGGGTGAGCCATGTAAACTGCTCTATGAGCCTCGCTTAGGATCAACATCCTCAAATCGGCGTTTGGTGGTACGTAAATCCGACCCCTAAACCTAAGTAACCCATCGCTATCAAAAGAAAATCCCTCATATCGTGGTACCATCATTGTGTTTTGTCTGATAAAATCCTCGACTTCTTTGTACCAGTCATCATCACATTGTAAGGTGAGAATCTTCTCATGTAGATTCGTCTGAAGAGGAAACACCGAAAAGATGCGTGGTCTCTGACTCAAAGCGTCATCCACTCAGTTCACTGTTCCCTTTATGTAAGTAATCTCGAAGTCGTACTCGCCAAGAAATTCCGATCAACGTCGTTGTCATGCGTTCAGGTCGCTTTGCGTGAAAATGTGTTGCAGCCCATAATGATCAGTCTTTAATTCAAATTTTCGTCCAACAAGGTAGTGTCTCCAAACCTTCAAGGCATATACGATGGCTAATACTCCAAATCGTGCGTCGCGTATTTCTCCTCATGCCTTCTCAGCTTCCTCGAAATGTAAGCAATCACCCATCCGTCTTGCATCAAGACTCCGCCTAAACCTTCCTTGGATGCGTCAGTGCATACCAAGAAGTCTGCATCCATGTTAGGGACCTTTAGTATCAACGCTGTGGTCAACAACTCTTTAAGCCTCTGAAATGCCTCCACGCATTTCTCAGTCCAAACAAACTTCTTGTTTTTCTTCTGCAATTTCGTGATCGGATTTGCTATCTTCGAAAATCCCTTGACAAACTATCGATAGTATCCTGCTAAACCCATAAAGCTACGCACTTCTGTGACATTTGTTGGCGTAGGCCATTCCATAATAGCCTCAACCTTGGCTGGATCCACGGCGATACCTTCACCGGAGATGACATGCCCTAAGTAGTGAATCCTCGATGGGTAAAAAGAGCATTTGGATAGCTTCCCATACAATTTGTGCTCTCGTAGACATTGTAGTACCAAGCACAAGTGCTCGTCATGCTCCTCCATCATTCGAGAATAGATCAAGATATCGTCAATGAATACTTGGACGAACTTGTCCAGGTACTCACGGAACACCCCATTCATCAAACTCATAAATACCCCTGGGGCGTTTGTTAGTCCAAATTGTAAAACAGTAAATTCATAATGTCCAAATCTCATCTTAAAGGCGGTCTTAAGAACATCATTCTCCTTGATCCGTAATTGGTGATACCCTGATCGCAAATCGATCTTGGAGAACACCGTCGCACCCTTCATTTGATTGAACAGATTATCAATTCTTGGTAAGGGATATTGATTCTTGATCGTGGCCTTATTCAGTTGATGGTAGTCAATGCAAAGCCTCCACGATCCGTCCTTCTTTCGTATGAAAATAACTGGTGCACCCCACGGTGACACACTAGGACGTATCAGTCCCAGGTCCAACAACTCCTTCAGTTGCATTTTCAACTCTTGCAACTCCGGGGTCGACATCCGATAAGGCGTTCTTGCTATCGGTTCGGTCCCCGGTTTCAGGTCTATGGTAAACTCCAGTTCCCTTTCCGGTGGCATCCCAGGAAACTCCTCTGGAAATATGTCTGCAAACTCATTCACCACCGGAAGGTGTTCTAGACCTTCCACTACTCCCTTTTCGATTAGCATGAGGATCGCACAAAGCTTGCACCCCTTGCACATACTCTTCCGTAACTGTAAGGAAGAGACGAACCTCACGGAAACTCCCTGGTCCCGTCCTCCAATCACATGTCTCTGTCCTTCGTCATCAACCAAGTTCAACCATTTCGTCTTACAGTTGAGTATTTCCTCATGCGATTCCAACCAATCCATACCTATCATGACGTCATAGGATCCTAAGGTTGTGACGTACAGGTTGACCCTTGTGACAAATTCTCCCAGGTTAAGGGCACAGCCCGTAACCTTTCCTCCAGCTTTTGTTTGGCTCCTGAAGCCATCTCTATGAAGCTAAATTCATTCGGTTCAACTGCCTTCTAGACGCCATTGCGCAAGGTTTGAGGCATCAAGATAATAAACCTTTGCACGCAGGCTTCCGTTAAGGCCAAACACGAACCTATTGACCTTAAGATTCTCAGTGTTAAGGTGCGGAGCATATCGAAGTAGCGCCATAAAACGTGCCTTGTACTCAGGCACCATACGACCTCCCTATCGTAAGGCGTTGAACTCATTGAGCCGATGCTCAATGAATTCCTCTGAAAGGTACCTCTCTTGGAACCATTCCTCGAACAGTTCCCATGACACATCTTCCACGACCATGTTCAGTTGTGGTAGGAGCTTCTTCCACCATAGAAGAGCACTCCCCTTTAGTTGAAAGACTTCCATGCGAACCTTCATGTTGGAGGTATAATAACGAAGTGCGAAGCACATCGCCATGTTCTCCAACCATGCCTCGGTGGCTGCACCGTCCAGGGCACCAAAGAACTCGGGAAATTTAACCTTCTCGAGTTCACGGTGAATGCTACCTGTAATGGCCGACGTGCACAGTGGAACCTCAGTAGGTGCCGGCGCCCTGGCCTCGTCTCTGTCCAATTGGCTGATCAGAGCCTTGGACATGTGCTGAAAGGATCTCATCATCCCAACTACATCGCCAACCACTATCTGTTCCTGTCCGAGAACCTACTCGCCTCCCTGGGGGTTAGATCCCTCAGGCGTGGATGCTACTGGAGGCGTCGCGCCTCCTCCCTTAGCACCCCGTCGTCTGCCTCCGAGACATCCCCTATGCATGGTTACCTGGACTCATACGATCCACTCGATTAGCAACTGTATAATCAAATCAGGTCAACGAAAGTCGTAGTGAATCCCAAGTCACAGGTCGAACCGACTCTGATACCATATGTAACAAGCCTCCTCGTTACGAAAACAACTCTGATAATAGGTGCCAAATTTTTTTTTGTTAAGGTGTGTGCACGCGTGTAAAAAGGAGCAAACACACTTGACTCTACATCACCACCCGAAGACTAGCAAGACGCAACCAAGACGAACACAACAAGACGACATACAACGTACCACAGTAACAACCTGCGTTCAATGACAATCAAGAGAAAATAAGTAAGACTGACTACCTGCCCGTCCTACCTTGTAATGGTTAGGACCTCCAAGACACATAATCAACGCTCAAGCCCAGGTTCTCATTGATTTTAACCATTTAAGGTGTCAGGGCTGGCGACTGTTCTGAGGAACATGGAGGTGTCTACATCCCACCTGACACAAGCAGTCCAAACAATATAATGATCTCAACCAAGTACAACAACAACTAATGAACAACCACTGACTCTACGGAAGACGCAAGTCAGAAGGACTCTGACAACGACTAACCACTAGAGAGACTCAACGACATTAAAAATAGACCATCATTCAAATGACTAAATAAACAAGAGTAAACATCTAAAACCATAATTCCTTTCATTAATTTTCATGCATGCAAGAAATAAATAGAATCTAAGTAAACATGCATCCACGTCATCCATTGCGCAAGAGCACCCCTGCCTTCTATGGAAGCGCAAGTCACTTAATTTGCAATTTCAATTAATTGCGAATCCAAATAATAGCAAATTCAATTAAACGAGATTTCATTAGCAAGGCAATTTCAAGGAATTACACAATCCCATTCACTAAATCATAATAACCTTTGGACTTCGTGCAAGACGTTATATTTTATCCGCTATCAAAGATTTTTAACTTCATCATCACTATCATGAATAACACCCATTTCGTTTTATTTTACGATAGCTCTATAAATTGACCAATACATTACATCCGATGCGTTATCTATAATCATTTTAGTAACTTTGCCGAGAACGATTACAAAGTCCATGGTAATAGTTTCACAACCATTAGATTTAGCATTAAACGTTCATTCCAAAATCAATACCCTAGAGCGATAATAATAATACTAGCATTACATTACCATCAGCATACAATCAACATCACTTTACATTGATTGTTACTCTAAACCCATAATAACATTAACATTAAATAGTACACTATCTTATCTTTAGCATTATATCACGTTGCTTTACATTACATTCTGTCCTGTTACATTCATATTATCAAGCATGGCAATTGAAACAACTAACTGCAATGTCATTACCTTCATGATTACCTCCTCATAATTCATATTATAAAAGCATGCAATAAAACAACCAAACTGCAATGATGATACCATACATGCTACCATCCTTGCATGGATATTACAAAGCTTTGCAGTTAAAATAATTAATGATGCAATTTAAACAACAATGCAGTTATATAACAATTAAATAAATAACAATTAATGAACAATTAAATAACCATATCATTTCAATTTAAATACATTGCAGTTAAGTAACAATAAATAAACTTAAAGATAAAGAGGGTTCTCTCCAAGTAATGCGCCCAACAGAATTCCGACTCAGGTTGTCTTAATGAGGCACTCAGGAATAAAATAAATAAAGTAAAAAATACGAGCATCCAGGCTAAGTCATCTACACCCGTTTTATTCTTCCAAAGACACGCAAATCAGTAAAGGATACCTGTTAAGCAGGGTGCGATTAACCAAGATCTCCTCATGCTGAAGATTTGTAGGTAAAGGGGGATTCCCTTTAATCGGGGTGCTATTACTGGCCAAGGGATGCGGTCACAGTTGAAATCTCCAGCCAGGGTTCAGGGTTTACTACCAACCATTAATTAAAAACTATAAATCGCAAACATGCTTGCCCCTATACAACCCATGACCGCACTCTCTGGACATGGTTTAATTCGCAACTGCTGTGATAAAGGGATGCAGACTTAGCAGAAGAGCTCACGCCTAGGTGTAAGGCAGGCATAGGTGGAAAAGGAACGATGTGAAATGCTAAAAGGGAAGATGAAACGTTGTGCAGCAGCACCAGAAGGAAATGGTATTTCCATTCAGAAAATCGTGGGTGAAAGACAGAGGTTCTGGGGAATTCGTATTACCAATTGAAATTAAAAGAATTATGTGAAAGGATCATTTATTACCTTAAGAATACTAAGATTAATTAAAGAATTGTGTGAAAGAATCATTTATTACCGAACCTTTAACAATAATATTCAATAGTAAGATTCATGGTTCATGATATTGGAATAAATAATATAATTATGTAACAAAACTTCAACTCAGCACTTAAATCAAATATGCACGAACTTCAGCGTAATGTGCAGTCAGATACACAAAGAGATTGGATCTCCTATTTGAAAATAAAAATATCAGAAGCAACAGACCTACTAGAAAAATATACCCTATCCATCCTACTGGTTCGAAATTATGTTAAAACATGAACAATCTCAAGAACCCTATCTACTGGTGCAGTCACATAAAAACTAATTAAAGAATTGCGTGGAAGATCACTTATTACCAAACCATTAACAATATTGAGATCCATGGTTAATTATGTAACAAAACTTAACTTCCACTGAGCACTTAAATCAAAATATGTGCACAAAATAATATACCCTATCTACTGGTGAAAAATATGGGCACGAATAAAATCAAAATTTCGCTTCAAATAGACCCTATCTACTGGTGCAAAAAATACCCTATCTACTGGTGCAAAATATGGGCATGAATAAAATCAAAATTTCGCTTCGAATAGACCCTATCTACTGGTGAAAAATATACCCTATCTACTGGTGCAAAATTATGTTAAAACATGAACAATATCAGAGGTTTTCAACGCAAATTATTAGAACCTTTCGCAGTGGCCGCCATTTGGTACTGTTGTAGAGTTCCCATGCATTTCTCTTCGCTAAAGAGCTTTCCCTGTATATTTTACTGTCTACCTTCGATTGGGACGGGGATGAGAGGTCTTGAGATCCAATCGCCTTCAGTAATAGCGTCCCTGGGTTCCCTTCTGTCCTCACGCAACCCTTTGTCCGTTTGTTTATTTATTACATGTATATATTTTTCTCAGGAGAGATCTGACCAGAGATTGCGGGAGGAGAAGAGGCAAGGAGGAGTCCCCTCGAGTCCCTCAGTAACTAGCGGTTCCAGGTTTGGAGTAACTCCACCCTTGGCCTGAGGTGACCCCGACAACGAATGGCAGTAGAGACAATGACAGAGAAAAAAATAACAGACGATTTCCATGCCACGACAGAGGCACACAGACAGCTAACCCAGGAGTCTGTCGGCAGTTTTCTTTTAATTTTTTTTTTTACAACCAAACTAACTGGATACTTAGCTTAATACTAGTCTTTGATGGTGGGACAACTCTCATCCACTAAGATGTCTGATGGCTTCATGCTACTAGCCCCTATCTACGTCCATTCAGCCAAGAGAAGTGCGGGAGATGATTCCTGGGTAAAGGAAAAAACAGAAAAAGGGAAGGCAGGAACGAGCAAACTAAAGGCCAGGGGCACAACAACAATGGACTACGACGAATACAAGATAGGTGTTAAAGTTAAGGATACGATAAGGGAAGTAGAGTATTTTTCCATCGACTACCAAAGTACAACAGCTGAGATAACCCCCCTTTTTCTTTACAGCAATAATATCACCATCGCCAAAGTAATTAAATATGCAATCTAATCTACCAAATAAAGGAACATACCGTTGCCTTATTTCCGCCTCTCAATGGCGCCCGCGTGCTCTATGCCGCTACTGCTCCACGCCGCACCCGCTCCTGCTCGCCGACCGTAGAGACTACACCGGTACCTCCTAGCCAATCCCTAGGGGTACTCTTCTTCCCCCTTAGCCCCCCGAGCCGCAAACGAGCCACACAAGATCCAGAAGATAAGTCTAGCTTCTCAGCTCGCCTCGCAAGGCTGAGCTACCACTCCAATCCGAGCTGAGAAAATCCCAACTCCTCACAAGCAATTAGTCAAGCCACAATCCGACAGTGTAACAATACCTAACAGCCCGCCCCCTTTTTCTCCTCATCCCCCTTTATTTTATAGAGTTTTGAGCCCCCCCTTGCCCTAAATCATATTTAATTTAGGTTTTAATGAAAAACCCCTAAAAATTCTCTATCTTACAAGTGTCACTCATCCCCCACGTTTCTCCAAAATTATTTTCTTTAACTTATTAATTGTCTATGTTTCATTTATTAATTAATTTCCCTATTTTTATTAATCCCTTTTTGTTTTTGTTTTTTTTAAACCAAAAAGGTAAATGCGCTAATTAATCTTTTCATTTTATTTTTAAATTCATAACTTTTTATGCCTCCGCACGTTAAATAATTTTTTTACTTATGAATTGTCTAATTTTCCTTTATTACTTTGTTTCCCTATTTTTATTAATCCCTTCTTCTTTTTTTTAAACCAAAAAGATAAATGCGCTAATTAATCTTTTCATTTATTATTTATTTAATATCTTTTGTTCTTCCACAAGTTAGCAATTAATTTGTTCTTTGTAAAATTTTAAACCCATTAGTTTTAATTTAAATCTTACCCTCGTCATCACCTCAAGAATTTTATGAAGACCCAACTATTACTTAGGTGGTTTCTTGTTTAAATTGTTATTTTTATTCCAGGGTCTCTTCTTAAGGTTAGACTAAAATTTTACCCTAAAAGTTTTAGACTTAGTACTTAGATTTTGAACTGGGCGACACTGCGTTAGGGAAGTTGTTTAAGGATTTCTTAAGGCGTTATTGTCTTAGGGATATTTAGGTTTGTTTCCTTCATCCACATCAATGTGACGTGCCCTTCAGGACGCACCATGTGCTCCAAGGGTGCCACTCGCCTCGTTCGTTTCCTTTGCGCGACGTGCCCTTCAGGATGCACCACATGCTCCAAGGGTGCCACTCACTTCTTGTGTTTCTTTTGTGCGACGTGCCCTTCAGGATGCACCACGTGCTCCAAGGGTGCCACTCGCCGACTTGACTGATTGGTAGATGTCTATAACCCCTGGAGTCAACACTCCGCTAGGTGAACTTGTGGGAGACTAAGGGCTCTAAGGAATAAGTGTAACATCCTGCTCTTTCGCACTGAGAAAACTTATTATTTGAGGACACTTGCTCGCAAGTGATCTGGACTTTTCTGATGTTCAAACATTTATACTTGATTATGATGCATTATGATAGATGACATGATGTTTTACTATTTGATGTAGATAGGTGCTATTGACTCAGGTGTATTGAGTGTGAAGGGTTTTGGACCCTGAGGATGCAGAGGCATCGATGGAAACCCTTGGACTCCGGATTGAGTCAGGGAGTGTGCTATTTGGGTTGATTTATTTACTGTGATATTTCATTGACTTGATGATTTGATGTTGACATGTTTTGACACGATTGTCGATGATGCAGGCTGACGATAGCTTGCCGATCAGACTCACATATGGAGTAAAGGGGCCACACACGATTTCCAGAGAGGTTGAGGGAGAGGGGTGGACAACAGCCCTGCCACCGCCTACTAGCACTCTCGCCGTGGCTCAAACTGTAGGTTAAAGATTACCTAGTTCGAGAGGATCCACGATGTTGTAAGGGAAGACTACGACAGTCACTCACAATGATTCTAAGGGGCGCGCAATAAGGCGGGGGCCTTATTCCTTAGAGCCCTTAGTCTCCGACAAGTTCACCTGGTGGAGTGTTGACTCCAGGGGTTATAGATGTCTACCAATCAGTCCAGTTGGCGAGTGTCACCCTTGAAGCACGTGGTGCATCCTGAAGGGCACGTCGCACAAAATAAACACAAGAAACGAGTGGCACCCTTGGAGCACGTGGTGAAGGGCACATCGCGCAAAGGAAACAAACGAGGCAAGTGGCACCCTTGGAGCACGTGGTGCGTCCTGAAGGGCATGTCGCATTGATGTGGATGAAGGAAACAAACCTAAATAGCCATAAGACAATAACGCCTTAAGAAATCCTTAAACAACTCCCCTAACCCAGTGTCGCCCAGTTCAGAATCTAAGCACTGAGTCTAAAACTTTTAGGGTAAAATTTTCATCTAACCTTAAGAACAGACCCTGGAATAAAAATAACAATTTAAACCAGAACCCACCTAAGTAATAGTTAGGTATTCATAAAATTCTTGGGGTAAATAAAGAGAGTAAGGATTTAATTAACTAAGGGATTAAAAATTTGCAAAGAGGAAATTAATTCCTAACTTGTGAAAGAACAAAAGATATTAAATAAATAATAATTGAAAAGATTAATCAACGCATTTACCTTTTGGTTAAAAAAAAGGGAGGGGATTAATAAAAAGCAGGGAAACTAAGTAATAAGCAAACATAGACAATTAATAAGTAATAAAATTATTTAACGTGTGGGAGATTAAAAAGTTATGAATTTAAAAAAAAAAAATGAAAGGATTAATTAGCGCATTTACCTTTTGTTTTTTTCAAAAAAAAAAAAATGAAAAAAAAGGGAATAATAAAAATAGGGAAATGAACCTTTTAATAAATTTAAATAAAATAATGTTGGAGAAACGTGGGGGATGAATGACACTTGTATAACAGAAATTTTTTGAGGGTTTTTATTAAAACTTAAATTAACTGTGATTAGGGCAAGAGGGGGTCTCAAAACTCGATAAAAGGAAGGGGGATGAGGGGAAAAGGGATGGGCTGTTAGGTATCGTCATGTTGCCGAATTTGGACTGGACTGATTGCTTGTGAGGAGTTGGGATTTTCTCAACTGGGATTAGAGTGGTAGCTCAGCCTTGGAGGTGAGCTGGGAAGCTAGGTATACTATCTGGACTGTGTGTGGCCCCTTTGCAGCTCGGGGGGCTAAGGGGGAAGCAGAGTACCCCTAGCGATTGGCTGGGAGGTATCGGTGAAGTCTCTATGGTCGACAAGCAGGAGCGGCACGACGAGCATGAGTGGAACAGAGCGCGCGGAAGACACACGAGGGTGGGCGATAAGGCAAAGGTATGATTTTTATTTTAGTAGATTAGAATGCCTTACGACTTACCCTGGTTGATAAAATTACCTACCTCCATTATTGGCGTGATTATGAAAATTTTTACGGCTGCTACTCACCTCTATTAATAAAGTATTTACCGCTAGTCTTTTTATAAAAAAAATTATTAAATTGTTCCTGTTGGGGAAATGGCGAAATTCGTTGGCCATTTCATCCTTGGATTTTCCTTCGTACAATGGTTCTGAAACTTGTTCTGTCCCATTTTCATGATTTCTTTTTGGACAAAATCGAGATCTCACAGTCGGCCTTGCAAGCCGGTTACGGAAGAAAACCCCCTTGGGAATTTTCAATTGTAAGAAATCTCTGAGAAAGGTTTCTAGTTTGGGATTGGGTAAATTGATATTGAGACGACCTTACCCTCTGCATTTTTGTTAGCTGGTATTTCCCTTAGTTAGCATCATCAATCATAGTGTGGGTATGCGTTTATTTTCTTTTGTATATCTTCATTCACTTAATAGCCACGGATTCACCTTCCCTTTTTATCCTAAATCACAACTTGTTGCTAGGTATTGAGTTTTTATTTTCATTTACTGTGGTAACTTCCTTTCGACGCCTTGTTGATTTCTGCACATTGGGGTACCTCCTCTCTGGTGATTTTCCCTTGATAGCGACCTTCATTTGTGATTTCCTGAGGTTAGGAGCCTATCTAACCTTCTCTCTCTCCAGAGCAGAGAACTAAGATTAAACGCCCTGCTTTCCTGTGCAGAAATAGTAAATTCTACTACCATGGATTCTTCCTTCTGTGCTCGTACTGTGCATAACCCGGTATGTCGTTAAATGGTTGCAGTTACCTATTGTAAGCGTTATGTATATGGTCGTTTATTGCTTGCAGTTCCCTGTTGTGCGCCTTAAGCCTTCTGGTTGTGTTCATCATGGTTGCATCTTGTTGGTTGTCAGGTGGCGACGTAGAGTCAAGTGTGTATGTTCCTTTTTACATGCACGCACACACCTTAAC
>ML840798.1:90622-103023 GCA_009831015.1 Picea engelmannii | reverse complement strand
GCCGCGTTGGCTGGGGCCGTGGATGTTTCCCCGTAGGGGTTTTACCACGTGAAAACATCGGTGTGTTGATATTTGATCTGGTTATGTGAGTGGTTACTGAAGGTGTTCGTCCTCTGTTGGAATACCTGTGTTGTCGAACAAAAGATTCTGCAAGATTATATTTTCATGTCTGGAAGCATGTGTGGGTAATTAGCCATGGAAAATCGAGAACTTGTATCATGGGCACAACAGTCTGTGTAGAGGATAAATAACATGGCTAGAGGGCATATGTGGATAAATTACTAGGGAAAAGAAAAAATCATTTAGCTGTGGCCATGTAGTTGCGTGATATTTTGGGCCTTGTAATATATTTTGGCCAGGTAAAAATAATGTACACGTTTACAGCCATGGATAGAGAAGCGCAAAGGTTCATGTTTCTACCTTTGTAGACTGTTCATTGAGTCAGTTTTTTTCTATGTACATATTTCTTGTTCTCCGCTGAATACTAGCTTCCATTGATGTTCATTAAATTTTGTGGGTTCCCAAATTGAAACAAATAGAGTAGCTGGAGAAAAGGAGAGAGTCTCGATTGCATCGGCTGAAGAGGATATAGAAAGGTGCATGCTCGTATTGTTGTTTCACATTGTGCTAGTTTGTATTTCATTTATGGTCTGGATATGTGTTAAGCTAGTTGTGTGCCTTCCTACATGGTAAGTTTTCTTGGTTGCATATGTTTATTCCTGCATACTAAGCTAATGCATGTTCGTTGTGTTTGCGTTGCATTGCTGCATTTAAACAAACAGAATGGATGGATAGGACAAAGGACTCTTTGGCGGGTAAATAGACATGTTTCTTTTTGTTTTACATGTTTGTTTTCAAACTAACTTGCCTTCCTGTCGATTGCATCTTTTGCGTTGCTACCTTGGAAAAAACAGGTTGCTTGGACAGGGAGATGAATTCTTTTGTGCAATAGCAGAGGGTTCTGTGGTACAATCTTCTAAAAGGTATACCAAGTGTGCCGAAAAATTAAAGATATAAACCGGGTGGGGGCATATAATATATAATGCATATATTTGCTTAGTCCTGATGTCCATCTGCAAATGCTTGCATCAGAAAAAGTTGGACTAGTGACACCGCCATGAGCAATCAGTCATCCCAGACATCGGCGGATCAACAAGGCCAAAGGTAAAGATGCATGCGCTCTGCTCTTACTATGTTTACTAGACAAATTTACTGGGCTATATATTCATCTATGGCATGGCGAATATGCTGATGCCATCTGCAGTACATGGTTTGCATCTCGCAAGAAGTATCAACAAGTACGAGCGAGATGTCGAACCTACTGCATGTTCCATAGACAAAGAGGTGTCGTTGCGAAACTCTGGCTCCATAGTTCATCAAAAGTATGCGTGTACTTGTAGCACACTACCATTCACTTTAGTTTTCCTGTTCAAAAAATGTCTTTAGGTCTAGAGTTATGACATTGAAAGTACTATCAATAGAGGCCTTGAACAGCCGCCAAACTGGACAGGTGTTCGTCGGGGACATAATGGTTGTCTATACCACCTACTTGGACAAGGCAAACAAAAGTAGACCCATTATGCATGCTGATATGACAGACAAGGAAACTATGATGATGGTCACACTGACTGTTCCTCCACAACTTGTTCAACAGCATGCAGAAAATATATTGTTGCGTAATGGGATATCCATTACAAATTTTAATATATTGTCGAAAACAATATATGACTGTGGTGATTGTGATTGAATTATTTTGGTCAACGAAACAAGCATTGTGGAAAAAATTCCTCCTATTTGTTCAGAATACCGCTTCCTCCTGGACTCGACTATTAGGCAACTTGCACAGAGCACTGATATTTACCCAATGGGAATGATTGGGGCTGTTGTCACACTGGCCAGGAAATTTGGGTTGCAACACATTCTCCATATAAAGGATGGAGAGTCGGACAACGACAAGGCAATGGTACCGCTTTTCATATTCAGTTTTGTTGTTTACTTTCACTTCTGCATGTATGTCAAATAAGTTACACAAATATTGCACTGTTCCATGTTGCAGCTACAATTGCTCGATATGTATTCAGATTTGTTTTCGTCAATGGAACAACAATTGCATAAAGGGAAAATTCAAAAATATAACAAAAAAGAAGGATGCTAGAGAAACGATATTTCAGACAACTCAGTCAATGTTTGTAACAGAGTTGTGAGCAGATACAATAAAGGATCTGGAGAAGCTAGCTAGCTCTATAATTGTTGTGCGTATACATTTACAAAATCATCCTTGCTTTGCTTATAGAAATAGCCTTCAACAAATTTCTGCAGCTGCTAATTTTTTTTTTTGTTTTAAAGGGGAGGGTGGGATGCAGTTGTGTATTATATTGTTCAATGTATTAATTCCTTTGCTCGCATTCCCAGGTTGAAGGTATTTTAGTTGCAGCCAATGTGTACTCGACCCCCTTTGAGTCTGTTTGAGCAAAATTCCATTCCGCTGCCTCTGCCTCCGCTTTGATAACTAATAATACGATTGATTGTCTGCGATGCGATGAAAAATGTCCGTATATTTATGGACATTGCCTCAGTGGTGTTATTCGAACCGTGGGAAAAACAACCGTGCACTGTACGATCAGGAAACCGCTGTTACAAAATGTTCTTCCTGAGTTGGCAAAGTTGTCGTATGAAACATATCTACAGAAAAAGGAAACCAATGTCTACATGCTGCGACAACTTTGGATACAAAGCAAATTCACCTTAAATGAGGACAATGCAATTTTGCATATCGGCTGAAAAGGGGAATTTTTTTTTTATATGAAACTTTGAGAGGAAACGAAAATACCTCATGTCTCTCTGTAATATTTGTTCAACATCCAGATGAAAGTTCGTTTCAACAGAAAACAAATGCGGTGACGTCTTTTCTTTGTATATCAAATTGTTTGGTGCAAAGGTCGATGGGTTATGCTCTATGGAACCTTATGGGAACTTGCTTGTGGATTGTTTAAAGTATGGTTGGTTCTTGGTTATCTGCTTTGTCTGTCAATTTGTATACCTTGGAACTCCAGCTGTTCTTTGGAGGACACCGAAAAGTATAATTGTTTTTTCTTAGCCAGATGGGACGCAGATCCGCCTGGTAATTTCTATGGCACTGTGACGCAACTGTACTGTCGCTTGCTTTAGCAAATTTCCTTGATCGATGAACTTGGTCAAACTATTGTTCTGAAATAATTTGAAATCAATGAATATATAGTGTCCAAACTGCAACTGTCCTCACATACAAACAAGAGGCTCTTAAAATACAAATTGGCCATTGTTTTCGCATTTTTGCTTATTCGACGAAGTTAGTCAGATTAATATCCTGGAATAATTTGAAATCAACGAATATTTAGTGTGTGAAATGCAATTGTACTATCATATGAACAACAAGCCCTTAAAATTCAAATTGGTCCTTGTTATGCTTGCGGTTATAGAATTTAAAAAAAATAATATTTTCTTTCCTTGATTCTTTTAAGAATAAGCGATTTAACATCCTTTAATAATTTAATGCACCAGCTCTGAAGTCCATCTGTCAATCTGTATATGGTGGATCTCCAAACGCTATTCGGAGGACAAGGAACAATGAAACTGCAATGTTTCCCTAGGAAGCCTACAGGTTCCTTTGTCAATTTGTATATCACAGAGTTGTGGGTAGCTTTTGTACAACGTGGAACAATAAAGTCCCAATTTTTAGCCCGCAAGCACAAACAAAATAGGCCCATTTTTTAGCCCACCAGCCCCACAGCCCCCGATAATTTTTTTTTGTTAAATATGAAATACATACGGAATTGTTACGGGACAATAAAAGTGCAATGTTCAACAAACCAACCCGAGTCCTGTTGTCAATTTGTATATGGCGGAAGTCTAGATGCTATTTGTAGTAGAGGGAACAATGGAGACTCTATTTTTGGCCCGCCAGGCCACGAACCCACCATCTAAAAACTACCTAAAAGTGCAATGTTCAGGCAACCAACCCAGGTCCTCCTGTCAATTTGTATATCGCATAATCCTGGGTGGTATATGTAGGAGAGGGAACAATAGAGACTCTATTTTCGACCCGCCGGGCCACCAATCCACGATCCAAAAACTGCCCAAGTATGGAATGAGGAATCCACATATGATGTATAAAATCTCATTCCATACTTTATATAGAGGCTATGTCCACAAGCCGGTGTGTAAATTTGTATATCGCAGAAGTGTAGGTACTATTTGTAGAACACAAAACAATAGATACTTAATTTTTAGCCCGCCAACCCGCAATCCAAAAAGTGCCCAAGTATGGAATGAGGACTCTGCATATGTTCTACAACAATACAAATGCAAAGTTCAGCCAAGCAACCCGTAGGTCCACATATGTTGTAGAACAATGTATTTGTACAACACAAAAGAATAGAGGCCCAATTTCCAGCCCGCCAGCCCTAGAGCCCCTATAAAATTTTTTTGCTAACTATGAAATTGATACGAGATCGCAACGACACAATAAAAGTTCAATGTTCAACGAAGCAGGCTGAGTCCACCTGTCAATTAGTATGAAATTAGTGATTCGCATATGCTGTATAAAATATCATTCCATACTTTATATACAGATTTTTTCCCCAGGTCTGCGTGTCAATCTGTATATTGTGGAAGTGTGGGTGCTATTTGTAGGATACATAACAGTAGATACTTAATTTTCAGCTCGCCAGGTGGCGAACCTGCGATCCAAAAAGTGCCCAAGTATGGAATGAGGGATCCGCATATCTTCTAGAACAATACAAATGCAATGTTCAGCCAAACAGTCTGTAGCGACTCGTGTCAGTTTATATGTCCCAGACAACTCCAGAGCCCCCGATAAAAAAAAATTGCTAACTATGAAATTGATACGGGATCGCAATGGGACAATAAAAGTCCAATGTTCAGAAAAGCAGCCCGAGTCCACCTGTCAATTTGTATATCGCTGAAGTCTGGATGCTATTTGTAGGCGATGAAACAATAGACTGTTTTCAGTGCGCCGGACCGCCAACGCATGCTCCAAAAATTGCCTAAGTATGCAATTAGTGATCCTCATATGCTGTGTAAAATCTCATTCCATATTTTATATACAGATTATGTCCACAGGTCCGCGTGTCAATTTGTATATCGCGGAAGTGTGGGTGCTATTTGTAGGATACAAAATAGTAGATACTTAATTTTCAGCCCGCCCGCCCACGAACCCGCGATCCAAAAAAGTGCCCAAGTATGGAATGAGGGATGTGCATATGCTCTAGAACAAAAAAAATGCAATTTTCAGCCAAGCAGCCCATGGCGACTCGTGTCAATTTGTATGTTGCGGAAATCTCAGTCCTATTTGTAGGACAGGGAACAATAGAGACTCTTTTTTCGACCCGCCATACTGCAAACCCGCGATCAAAAAACTGCCTAAATATGGAAACAAGGATCCACATATGCTCTATAAAATATCATGTCGATACTTTATATAGAGACTCATCTCCACAACTCCCGCCGTCAATTTGTATATCGCAGAAATCTAGGTGCTATTAGTAGGATACGGAGCAATAGAGACTCTATTTTCGGCTTGCTAGGCCACGAATCCAGGATCCAAAAACTACGTAAGTATGGAATGAGGAATCCGCATATGCTGTATAAAATCTCATTCCATACTTTATATAGAGACTATGTCCAAAATTCCTCTTGTAAATTTGTATATCACGGAAGTGTAGGTGCTATTTGTAGGACACAAAACAATATTCAGTATTTTTTCAGCCCGCCAGGCCATGAACCCGCGATAAAAAAAGTGCCTAAGTATGGAATAAGCGATCCACATATGATGTATAAAATCTCATGTCTATACTTTATATAGAAACTCATCTCTACAACTCCCGCTGTCAATTTGTATATCGTGGAACTGTGGGTGCTATTTGTAGGGCACGAAACAATAGATACTCAATTTTCAGCCCCCCAGGCCGCGAACGCGCGAAACAAAAAGTGCCCAAGTATGGAATCACGAATTCAGATATGTTCTATACAATCTGATTTCCATACTTTATAAAAGTACATGTTTAACCAACCAACCCACAATGTTGAACCAAACAACCTGCAACTCCACCTATCATTTTGTATCTCGCGGAAGTGTAGGTGTTATTTGTAGGACATAGAACAATAGAGGCTCAATTTTCAGCTTGCCAGGCCGAGAACCCGTCTGCCAGGTAGAGAACCATCAGGCCTTCATGTCTCCTGGGTATATCTTCTTCTGTTTTTCTTTTGTAACCCGCCTGACCGCTTTCCATATGAAATAATTAAGCTTTAATGCTAGTAGCCATCCTACAACAACCATTACAGTTGTCATTAATATCCAGAATTTTAGAGAAGATTTGTCATTAGTACAAATTAAAATAAGATTTGCACACAAGCATGTTATCCTTTCCAAGTATTCATTTCAAAGGAGACACAATCTTTTTTTTTTTGTCTGCCGACGGGTTGGTGCTTTTAAGAAATTTCTGATTCTTAATGTCTTTTCGCTGTCACCGCCACCTTCACATTTTTTTCTAATTATCAAATTAGTGAGCTGTGATGGTCACAACTCATTTCGCACGAACCCTAGAAATTGTCATTGATCAGCGAAAGGCTCGAGGAGACATTCCATTGATATGCATTAAACCATACTTTGTGGAGGCTTATATTATCCCTCCCCGATTTTCATTTGAAACATCATCTCGAGCAAACGAAAATTCTTAATAACTTGTGGCGACAGTTCTCTCCACACACAGTCAACACATTGGGGCATAATGGCCACAGGTTCCACTATTCCAGGGCATATTCTTACTATTCATCTCTCTCCGGCCATGAGAAAAAAATGAGATGGTCCCTTGGTACACCGGGAGATATATTTCAAGCCAAAAAATTTGATGCCAACCTTGGTTGTTCAGAGAACCTGCCCACTTGCAGTCATGCCTGTCGCAGAACTTTATGCCATGAATTCCAAGCAAGAAGAAGATGATCTAATGGACGATGATACGACAATGGATGATGGAAATGCAGAAAATATTCCTACTCATGGGCCCAAATTGAAATCAACCATAACGAACGGAACTTCCCGGATCGGTGATCGCAGTCATGACAACACCAAAAGGAGTTTTAGAAAAAAAAAAACGGGCAGTGAACGCAACAACCACTTTGCACCACCAAAGTAGGAATTCTAGAGTTCCAAATTAGTCTGTTCTGGGCATAAGAGTTTGACTGTAAAGCAATCATATGTTGATGCTTCCAGAGATATATTTCAAGCCAAAAAAATATTGTTTAACATTTTCGGGTATCAGGTGCAAAACTTTCGCTGTTGCAATGCATTTTCCTACTATTCATTTCCTTCTACCCATAATGGACTAATTTGGGCCTCTGTAATTGCACGTGCAAGATGTACTACTGAATTTTTTTCGACTATGAAGAGTCGGTTTCAACTAAGGGCTATTCCACTTTCCCTGCAACCATTTTCGTCTTCTTCCTCAGGCAAAGTTTCTGAAAAATATCAATTTCAATAGAGGATGATTAATCGAGGAGAAAACTCCAAGGATATTGCATATTGAGGAACTCGTGCCTGTGTTTGTCGCAGATACCTTCAATGTTTTCAACCGAAGAACTGGATCCAATTTCTAAGCATAGATGTACAATACTCAATACTTTTCTTATTTTTTTAAATGGATTTGCTATTACAAAATTTTGGCCTTGGACTCTTCATCTCTGCCACTTTTCTGGGTTTCACGCATGTTCTAATTGGCATACTTCCGTGCTCTTGTACTTCTTCGATCTTCTGTTTACTACTACCAATGTAAAATGTTCCAGCAAAATCGTTCTTCTTCTTTCTAGAGATGCAATTATTAAGTTTTAATACTAATTAGTACAAAACAAAGTTCACTACTTGGTATGTTACAGTCATGGAATAATGTATCAAGAACATAACTGCACGCGCACGTTGCAATAAAATGTAATCTTCAACAACGCATTTCCTGATAACCACTAGATCATGATTTTGCAACAATGGGGCTTCTTTGAAACCAATTCGCACTTACGAAAAATGTCTTCCGCCTTTATATTTTCCCAATTCACGCGTTTCCAACCACCGCTTCCCCTTTCTTTAAATTGACCCTCTATTGTTCCCTGTCCCACAACTGCCACCCAGAGTTCCGCCATATAGAAATTGACAGGAGGAACCCGCTGGCTGCATCAACATTGCACCTCTACTTTTCTAGGACCTCCAAACAACATTCCTAGCTCTGTTATATACAAATTGACAGATATACAAATTTGCAACCATTCTTAGATCATGCCCTTTTCCGTATTACGGTCGACCTATCATGCCCTTTTCATGATCTCTTCCGTTTTACACATTTTGCACTCAAAAATTCTGAAACATGAAATTGTACCCTTTTCTGTATTATGGTCCACCTATCATGCCCTTTTCCGTGATGCACATTTTTTGCACTGAAAACTTTCGAGAAATACAATTTAACCACCGCTTCCTTGCATATTTAATGGAACTATTGTCAACCCATTTTGAATCCCATCTGTCCGCTTTCCATACTTCGCCATTTGTTCAAATTTCTTTAGGGAATCGTCCCTTTGCTGGGTTCAAGAAATATTCAATTCATAGTCGTTGTTTCCTATGCCGACGTCCTTTTGGAATTAGCAGTTGGCAATTATATATAAGATCTTATTGCTACGCATGTAATTAGCAATTTACCTATTCCATACTTAGCCATTTTGCCGAAATTCCGCAAATATACAAACCGATCGCTGAACTCCCCCTTCATGATCTCTTCCTGACTATCCCCGTAACCCTTTTTTGAATCACGTCCAACCGCTTTTTAGAACTTTCCATTCTTTCCTTGCTCTCCGTCGTCTCCCTCACCTTCGCACTTCTCTACAATAAAATAAAAATATAATTTTTTTTATATATATAGACATATCTTGTTTCTAAATATGGAATTACTGGCATTTAATTCTAACATGCCATCATGCAGAAACCGTATATATTGTCATTGATGGGTGAAAGGGCCGAGGAAATCTTGTATTCATGCACATTAAACCAAAATTTGTGGGGATATTATATTGTCCCTTCCGAGTGTTCATTTCAAAATCATGAAATCCCTTTCACAGCTTGGCCTTCGCACGTTCAATAAATCTCCATTCCTTAATTTCTCTTCGTTGTACCCGCCACCTTTGCATTTCTAAATATGCAATAAATAAACTTTACTCCTAATATTTCATCATGCACCACCAATACCGATTGTCATTAATCAGTGAAAGGCTCGAGGAGCTTTCCCATTCATAAGCATTTAACCAAGATTTAGCAAAAAGTTACATTATTCGTTGTGACTGTTCATTTAAACCATCATATGCAGCAAAGCAACCTTCTCATAAACCTATGGCATCAGTTCCGCACCAGTTCTGTGGAGATACAATGAACATCTTCAGTCGTCACAACCAGAACTTCCACTGGTCTAGGGCATTTTCTTACTACCTAACCACTGCCGCAGAGAACCAAGTAATTTCGATCTCCGGGATTGCTCATGCAGGCTGTGTCCCTAAGGTTTTTGACTGTAAGGACCTAGTCTCTTGGTGCGTCGATAAATTTATTGCAGAGAAAAGAATTATTCCACTCCATAACCGCTCTTCTGTTTCTTTGTCACCTCAGGTGTTTCGACAGATGCTGAAATTGCCCGAGCCAACATTGACATTCAAAGGAGAAGATTGCAAACAGTTCCTAGCAAAGCATAATAATGGATTGGACCTCTTTCCCCTTTTTTTGGAAAACCCGGATCTAGTTCCTGAAGATATTACAAGCATGCAGGTTAGTTCATTTAAAAATCCTTTTCGTGAAATTTCCTGGTTGTTTACAAGAATAACGGGACAGGAATCCACAACTACTATTTCCCGCATGGCTCTTTACATTTTGTATTTCACAGTCAACGAAAAAGCCATTTTTGATTGGGGAAGGATAATTTCTTATGAAATCTCTTCCCAATTTTCAAGCTACAAAAGGGGAAAGAATTATATATGTCATCCTATTTAGTTTTTGCAATAGCACATTCCTGTCGATTTTCGCAATTGTCTCTGTCCAATAATGTCAACTGGGATTTCCACCTAGTAACTTTATGGTACTAGGCCTTGTGGAAGCACAAGGCTTCCCATTGTTTTTATGAGGTTTTTAATGGCTTCCTGTCTGTTTTCAAACTTTTGTTGTTAGTAGAAAATGCTCCTCGCTTATCTGAACAGGGAATTAATTTTTTGGACAAAAAGGGAACAATCCAACATTTGGATAATTACACTGTCATAAGAATTTTTGGCTCCATGAAACAACCTTCTCTCCTTCCATGTCACATTACAGACATAATTTTTATTACAGAAGTAGCACGTCAATACAACTACTGGTTCCATCTGTTCCAAAGGAAGAAAAAAAAACAGTTCATTCCTATGCCTTGGAAAATAGGGGAGTTCGTGTTGAAAAACGTCAACAAATTTGACGATTTCGCAACACATTTTAGTATCTCCAACCTCAGATATGCTGAACACATAAAAGGATTCGACCCTTATGATATTTTTAGACAACATTTACATTCACTTGGCCTCGGAGATTGTTTTGTAAATAAACACCTGCCCAAAAACAGAGACAGTCACGCGCCTGCCTCTGATGCCAGCGACGTAGAGACAGTGCAAAGCTGCACCAAATTGTACACGCAACAGGGGAAATACCCTAGTGACAAGAGTGTTCAATCCGCAAATACCACTCCAAAAAGTATGACATCCTGGAGCATCGCTTGAACGGCCCATCACAGCAACAAAGAAACCCAGAATTCTTCAAATGGAGGAGGAGATAACAACCCTCACTCTAAAATTGATAGTTCTCACAAGCTTCTAGTAGAGAAGAAGAGAAAAAAAAATGTGGGGCAGGCAGAAGACCCGAAAATTCAGAGTGAGAACATGGAAATTGACACTGATCTAGATGCCATGTTCCCCTTCTTTGATTAGCTTGAGGATGCCATCCACCATAGCCATCCAATGGACATATCCGTTACCCAAAATTTTGATGAAGATGAATCCTTCGTGTTCCAGAGCGCTGTTTTTGATAGCCGGAACAAAAAATTGACATTTCAGGAAAAAAATGTTAAAAATATCAAAGGCAAATCTTGTTTAGAGGTTGACATTGCCAACATGCGTCCGTCCCAAATTTGTCAACTTCACACCGCGACCAGAGAAGCACTTCATGATTCCATTGAATGCATCGAGACCCATAATGCCAGACTGAAGGACCGAGTCAAGGAATTGGAAGACACTTTCTTTCCTATGCCATTACTTGTCGATCCTTTGGCAATAACCATGCCTGGAACCCCTGCACCCAATGTAAAAGCACCCTCCACCTTGCTCGCATCTTGTAAAGGATATGTGGAAAACAATATCACAAAAAGAATGGAACTAGTTACCGATGCCTGAAAAAGATCACAAACCATCGCTTCCCTTGGAACCAGGGCACATAGCTTGCTCGAGCTTTTGCAAGCCGAATTAAAAGATGAAGAAAATTTCTTCTTAAAAACGGTCACCCCTTTTGGCAAGATTGTCAACAATATGATAGAAACAAAAAGAACAGAAGAAGATCTTCCATCCAAAAACCAGATCGGCCAATTGAATGCATGTTGGAAAGAAAAAGTAAACAACCTGCGTCTCATTGTTCAGTCATGTGAACAAGTCATATCGAAGAAAGATAAATTATTCACAAAGCTGTCAAATATAGACTTAGCCGGGAAAACAAACGACTTCCAAGACCCCTCTTAATCGCAAACTCCCTACCCTTAACTAGAGAAGAGTTCGATAAATAGGTTGCTATGTTGAATACCTTCTCTCTGGAAAAGTTTTACAACATCCTTCAATTTGATCAATCTCACGTCCATGAATGGCTAGTCAAATATGCAGTACAGAATGAGGAAATTCATCAAGCTCTCTCTAATCTTTCTATCGACTTCCAGGAATTAGAAAACGATCTTTTCAACATCAAGATCTGGAATGATATCAATGTCGCCCCAATGAGAGCGTACATTGAAGAATGGGTCGAAAGGCAATTGAAATAGGCCGCTAACAAAAGACAACAGGCAGTTGCCAGCATTCCAGCAGCCGCGGAGAACATCCTTGAAACCGTAGTCGTCACCGACATCAATGAAAGGGCAGCCGCAAGCAAATAGCCAAAGCGCTCATATGTACCCTCACTGCAACTTTACTCATCCCATCTTTCTTTGTTTCTCAACCCAGTTATTCCGCTTTCTTAAATAAACATGTATAGGCAAACACTTATACCTTTCCATTTATTTTCTTTTGCAGCTATTGCACTCTATCTTCTTTCCACAATCCTGTTT
>ML840798.1:22302-52886 GCA_009831015.1 Picea engelmannii | reverse complement strand
TGAAGATGAAAATCTAGGAGCACATAAATATATAAGGAGACAAAAGAATAGTTTTATTTGGAATATATGAAAAAAGAATAGTTTGCTACATATTCCTGGAAATTTAAATGCATTTGTCATATAGACTGGGATTGGGGCTCCCGCGAAACATAAGAGAAATATGTACAAGAAATAAGACTGTGGAAAGAAGAAGTGGGAGTCAATAGAGTGTAATACCTGAAAGGTAGAAATGGGAAGATATCAGTCTTTGGCTATAGATTTCTATAGAGAAAAGGTGGAATAACTGGATTGATAAACAAAGGACTATAAGCATAGACTTACAACGATGGTACATATAAGTATTTTTGGTATTTCCTTGCTGATGCCTTTTCCTGTTGGTTTTCGTCTCCGACCCGCTTGAATAACTGGATTGATAAACAAAGTATTTATAACAATGTTCCATATAAGTATTTTTTCTATTTTCTTGCTGATGCCTTTTCCTGTTGGATTTTGTCGATGACCCGCTTCAAGTTCTCTTCAATGTAGCTTCTCAAGGGGGCGACGTTGATGTCATTATGGATTTTAATGATGAAAAGTTCATTTTATAATTCTCTTAGATCAATAGAAATATTACACAGAGCTTGATGAATGTCTCCATTCGGTATCGAATAGCAGACTAGCCAGTTGTCCACGTGTTCTTCATGATATTCAAGAATCCTGTAAATTTTTTCTAAAGACAATGCTTTAAAATTATCAACTTGTTTATCAAAATCTTGCTTGGTTAACGCCAACGAGTTGACGATTAAGCTGGGTTCCTGGAAGTCATTGGTCCTTTCGGCTAAGTCTATTTTGGTGAGATTTGTGAATAATGTTTCTTTCTTTGATATTTCTTGCTCACATGATTGGACGATGAGACACAGGTTCTTCACCTTCTCTTTCCAGCATGCTTCTAATTGAGTGAGTCATTTTTTGGACAGGAGATCATGTTGTCTTCTTGTCGTGTCTGCCATGTTGTTGACATGAAAGGAAAAAGGGATGACCATGTGCACATAGAAAGTTTCTTCATTTTAAAAATCCGCCTGTAGAAGTTTGAGCAAGTTATGTGCCCTACTTCCCAGGGATTCCATATTTTGTGATGTTTCCCAGGCCTTAGTAATCAATTCCATTCTTTTGATGATATTTTTCTCCACATATCCTCTACACGATGCGAGGAAGGTGGAGGATCCTTTTAGCTTTGCTGCAGGGGTGCAGGGAGTTGTAGGCATGGCTATTTCCAAAGGACTTCCAAGCAATGACATATAAAACAAAGCTTCCTCTAATTCCTTGATCCGGTCCTTTAGCCTGGCATTCTCGACCTCAATGTCTCCAATGGAATAATGAAGAGAATCTCTGGTTACCATGTGAAGTTAAGAGACTTTGGATGCATGCATATTGGCAAGGTCAATTTCTGAACGATGTTTTCTTTTCTTATTTTTTACATCTCTTTTTTCAATAATTAATTTTTTAGATTCACTTTCAAAAACAACACTTTGGAATACGAAGGATTCATCTTCGTCAAAAATTTTGGCATCAACTATGTCCATTGGGTAGCTATGGTGAATTGCGTCTCCCGAATGATCAAGGTTGCAGAATATGCTATCCAGATCAACGTCAAAATCCATGTTTTCACTCTCAATTTCGGGCTCGTCCGCCTCCCCTACAATTATTTTTCCCTTCTTCTCCACAGGAATCTTGTGAGAACTATCAATTTTAGGATGAACCTCGTCCGTTTGAAGAAACTTGGGTTGCTTTGTTACTGTGGTAGGTCGTTGGAGCGATGCTTTGTTACTGTGGTGGTTCTGGTCCTCAGGCCCGAAGATGTTCACTGTATCTCTACAGAACTGTTGTGGAGGTGTTGCCAGTAGTTTATGAAAACATTGGTTTGCTCCAGACACTGCTTGAAATGAACAAATGGAGGGGATAATATAACCCCCCAAAAATGTTGGTTCAATGCGTGCGAATGGAAAATATCCTCAAGTTCTTCACTCATTAATGACAATCTCTATGCGTGATGTATGGTGAGATGTTAGAAGTAAAGATTAATTATTTCATACTTAGAAGTGCGAAGGTGGCGGTTACAGGGAAGAAAATTTAAGGATTGGAGGTTTCGTGAACGAACCAAGCTGACGACGTGCGAATGACATTCCATGGTATTTGAAATTAACAGTGGGAAGGGATTAAAAAATCCTTCGCAAATATTGGTTTAGTGTGCATTAATGGCATAGCTTCTCGAGCCTTGCACCCATCAATGACAATTTACACGGTGCCTGCACGATGAGTTGTTAGCATTAAATATTTAGAAACAANAAGACATATATATATATATATATATATATATATATATATATATATATATATATATAAACATTATTTTTTGTTATAGACAAGTGTGAAGTGGACAGAGATGGGGAAGAGAAAGCTCTGAAAAGCGGTCGGACGGGCTTCAAAATAAGTTTACAGGAGATAGTGAGGACAGGTGACTGTCCAACGGTGAAACTGCATGAGTCAAAATTTTTGACCGCAAAACACTTAAAATGTAAGAGGGCATGATGGTGTAGTTCAGGGGACGATGGTTTGTATATTTGTTGAATTGCGGGAAAGTGGCTAAGTAAGGAATAGGAAAATGTCAGTCGTGCTCATTTTCGGAACTAGGGTTTGAAGATTTCGTGAATGGGCCAACCCGAGGTCCCGCGAAAGACATTCCATTTCTGAGTAGCCTGCAAAGTAGTGTGATTTTTTGTAGGCTTTCATGGAGAATAGCGAAGGGAAGCATGTACAGTCTTTGGATCGCGGGTTCTCAGGCTGGTGGGCTCAAAATTGGGCCTCTATTTTTCCGTGCCTTAGAAATAGTACCCAGACTTCCGCGATATACAAATTGAGAAGCAGAATTGCAGGCTCAACATTGCACTACTGTTGTTCTATGTCCTCCAAACAACACTCGGAGTTCCGCGATATACAAATTGATAGACGAACTGTAGGGTTGGCAGGCCCAGGATTGCAATTGTTTATGGATCAGAGTTCCGCGATATACAAATTTTGATATTGTATAATTTAATTGGCTGGCTGGACATTGCAGTTGTATTGGTCTATGTCCTCAAAACAACACTCAGAGTTCCACAATATACAAATTGACAAGCGAACTTCCATGCTTAGACACTTTTTGGATCGCGAGTTCTCGGGCTGGCGTGCTCAAAATCAAGCCTCTATCATTCTGTTTCCTACAAATAGTAGGCAGACTTCCACCATATACAAATTGACAAACAGACTCCAGGACTGGCGGGCTCAAGATTGTGATTGTCTACATGTATAACATATAACATATATGTTATATATCTAACATTATCTAAAAACATTATTTTCAAGTACTAAAATATGAATATTAAATATTGATATTGTACAATTTAATTAAAGAAAATTATCAAATGAGTGGCAAGCTTCGAGTTCAGGTGCAATTATAGATCACTGAATTTTTGGGCGTAGGATGTATACCGCACAAACGAGGCATGGGAGCTGGATGGTGCCGAGAAAGGAACCCGCGGCCATAAAATTCGTGAACTATGAAAACAAATGGCGATCGGTTGGACATGTGATGTAGAGATATAGATGGACATGAAAGCTGCCACTTCGCTGTCTAGGAACCCCCGACCATAAACATGGAAATGAGAGTTTGACAAGGCGTAGCCTGGAACCCGCGGCCATAAATTTGGCTAAGGAAACGAAAGCGCTCGGTCGGACTCATGGTGTATATTTCATAATTCATGTGCAACACCAACTGTCTGGTGACCAGACCAGTATGTGTACAAATCAGGGAAACTAAATATGCACCTTTATAAAGTATGTACGGATCGCCACTTTTTCGATCCCGGGTTCTCGGGCTGGCGGGCTCAAAATTGGGCCTCTGTTGTTCTGTTTCCTACAAATAACAGCCAGAGTTCCACGATATACAAATTTACATACGGACTACAGGACTGGCGGGTTCAAGATTGTGATTGTATACATCTATAACGTACAACATATATGCTATACAACTAACATTATCTAAAAACATTATTTTCAAGTACTAAATTATTAATATTAAATATTGATATTCTACAATTTAATGAAACAAAGTTATCAAATGAGTCATAAGCTTCGAGTCCGGGTCGAATTGTAGATCACCGAAGTTTCAGGCGCAAGATGTATACCGGGCACACGGGGCATGCGAGTTGGATGGCGCTCACAAAGGAACCCGCTGCCATAAAATTCGTGAACTATGAAAATGAATGGTGGTCAGTTGAACTCGTGATGTAGATATATAGATGGACATGAAATTTGGCACTCCGTCATCTGGGAACCCACGAGCATAGACATGGATTACCCAATTTTTGGATGCAATATGTACACTCAGAACACAGGGAATAAGAGTTCGATAACACGTAGTGGGGAACCCATGGGAATAAAATTGTTTTAAGGAAATGAAAGCGGTCGATCGGACTCCTGGTGCATATTTCATAATTCATGTGCAACACCAATTGTGTCGTGACCAAACCAGTATGTGTACAAAGCACGAAAAAATAATATGTACCTTTATAAAGTATGGGCATAAGATTTTGCAGAGCATGTACGGATATCGCATTCCAAACTTGGCCACTTTGTGGATCGCGGGTTCTCGGGCTAAAAAATAGGCCTCTATTGTTCAGTGTCCTACAAATAGTACTCAGAGTTTCACGATATACAAATTGACAGGTGGACTTGCGGGTTGGCTGAGATTTTATAGAGAATGCACACTTTTTGGATCACAGGTTCTCAGGCTAGCGGGCTAAAAAATGGGCCTCTATTGTTCGGTGCGTTACAAATATCACCCAAAATTCCGTGATATACAAATTTACAAGCGGGCTTGCGGGCCGGCTAGCTCAACATTGTACTTCTATTGAGTTCTGCGATATATAAATTCACAGACGGACTCCAGCGCTGGAGGGCTCCGAGAAAGGAGCAATACATACTAAATATATACTTTTATAAACTATGGACATGACATTTTATAGAGTATGTACAGATCCCTTATTCCATACTTAGCCACTTTTTTGGATCGTGGACTTGCGGGCTGGTTGGCTCAACATTGCACTTCTATTGTCTCGTGTCCTCCAAACAACATTCAGAGTTCTGTGATATACAAATCCACAGACGGACTTCAAGACCGGTGGACTCAAGATTGAATATGTATTACACATTACATGTAATATGTATTGCACATTATCGAGCTGGCGAGCTCTAAATTGACAGAAGGACTCCACGAGTGGTGGGCTCAAAATTGAATATGTATTACACATTACATGTAATATGTAATACATATTACATGTAATATGTACAATATGAAATGGGCAAGCGGACGGTCGGGCTGGCAATATAAAAGTAACTGGAAATCTGAACACGTGTATCCGCCAGTTCCGGACCTAGAAATTTTCTGAGGAATGAGTAATCCATAGTAAATATGTACTTTTCTAAAGTATGGATATCATATTTTATAGAGCATGCACAGATCCCTCATTCCATACTTAGACATTTTTTTGATTGCGGGTTCTCGGCCTGGCGGGATGAAAATTGGGCCTCTATTGTTTTGTGTCCTACAAATAGCACCCATAATTCTGTGATATACAAATTGACAAGCGAACATCGGTTTGGCTTACTCAACATTGCACTTCTATTGTTCTGTGTCCTCCACGTAGCACTGGGAGTTCGGTGATACAGAAATTGACAGACGGACTCTAGGACTGGTGGGTTCAAGATTGCGATTGTCTACATGTATAACATATAACATATATGTTATATAGTTAAGATTATCTAAAAACATTATTTTCAAGTACTAAATTATTAATAATAAATATTGATATTGTACAATTTAATTAAAGAAAATTAGCAAATGAGTCGCAAGATTCGAGTCTAGGTCCAATTGTAGATCACCGAAGTTTCGAGCGCAAGATGTATACCGCGCACATGGGCATGAGAGCTGGATGGCGCCCACAAAGGACCCTGTGGCCATAAAAATCAGGAACTATGAAAACGAACGACGTTCAGTTGGATTCGTGATGTAGAGATATAGATGGACATGAAATCTGCCACTCCGTCATCTGGGAACCCGTGAGCATAGACATGGATTACCAAGTTTTGGATGTAAGATGTACACTCAGAACACGGGGAACGAGAGTTCGATAATGCATACCAGGGAAGCCGCGGGCACAAAATTGGTTAAGGAAACGAAAGGGATCGGTCGGACTCGTAGTGCATATTTCATAATCCATGTGCAACACCAACTATGTGGTGACCAGACCAATATGTGTACAAACCAGGCAAAACTAAATATGTACCTTTATAAAGTATGGACATGATATTTTATAGAGCATGTACATATATCACATCCCATACTTTCCCACTTTGTGGATCGCAAGTTTTCGGGCCGACGGGCTCAAAAAATAGGCGTCTATTGTTTCGTGTCCTACAAATAGCACCCAGAGTTCCACGGTATACAAATTGACAAGAGGACATGTGGGGTGGCTGAGATTTTATAGATCATGTACACTATTTGGATTGCAGGTTCTTGGGTTGGTAGGCTAAAAACATGCCTCTAGTGTTCTGTGCTTTACAAATAGCACCCACAATTCTGCAATATACAAATTGACAAACCAACTTGCGGGCTGACTGGCTCAACATTGTACCTCTACTGATTTTCACGATATAGAAATTGACAGACGGACTCCAGGGCTGACAGGCTCCCAGAAACGAGCAATACATAGTAAATATGTATAGATCCCTTATTCCATAATTAGCCACTTTTTTGGATCGCGGACTTGCGGGCTGACAGGCTGTAAATTGGGCCTCTAATGTTTCGTGTCCTGCAAATAGCACCCGGAGTTGCACGATATACAAATTGACAAGTGGAATTGCTGGCTCAACATTGCACTTCTATTGGATCGTGGACTTGCGGGCTGGCGGGCTCTAAACTAGGCCTCTAATGTTCTGTGTCTTGCAAATAGCACCCAGAGTTGCGCGATAGACAAATTGACAAGCGGACTTGCGGGCTGGCTGGTTCAACATTGTACTTCTATTGATTTCCGCGATATACAAATTGAGAGATGGAATCTAGGGCTGGCGGGCTCCGAGAAACGAGAAATACATACTAAATATGTACTTTTATAAAGTATGGACATGACATGTTATAGAGCATGTACAGATCCCTTATTCCATACTTAGCCACTTTTTTGGATCTTGGACTTGCGGGTTGGTGGGCTCTAAACTGGGCCTCTAATGTTCTGTGTCCTGCAAATAGCAACTAGAGTTGCATGATGCACAAATTAACAAGTGGACTTGTGGGCTGGCTGGCTCAACATTGTACTTCTATTGTTCCGTGTCCTCCAAATAACATTCAGAGTTTCGCGATATACAAAGTGACAGACAGACTCCAGGATTGGCGAGCTCAACATTGAATATGTATTACACACACGAAGACAAGTGAATGTAGAAGAAGATATGGAGTGTCGAAGGAGGCGCAAAAAAAAAAAAAAAACACAGCTGCAACCCAGTTCAACAAATAGAGACAAAGTAAACGAAAAACTATTTAATATGGAACACAGGCAGAAAAAACGCACCTTTGCATGCATTCCTCTACATCTCTGGTTAGGATTTCTTTGCGGCGTCTAGTTTTCTGGTTTGTTTTTATGAACAAAAGTACAAAACAAAAGGAATATGAACACAAATTAACATGTAAAGAAAAAGGAAAGTACTATGTACATATACTAAAAAAAATAGAATAAGATGAATAGAGTAACATATAGTTTTTAGAAGGATGTACCTTTTTTGTTTCTTTTGCATAATGTATATTTTATAATTCAAGTACAACACCAAATGTATGGTGACCAAACTAGTATGTGTACAAATCAGGGAAAACTAAGAAGCTGGATAATTTTATTTTTTTTTGTTTTTGCAACAAGCTATACAAATACGCTTTGAAACATAGAAATATGACTTTGCAAAATGTTTGATGTATATCTCATAATTCAAGTGCAATACCAATTGTATCGTGATCAAACTAATATGTGTCTAAGATAAACATATTGTATTGAGGAATGGGCACATTCGACCACACATGGTCAATAAGTGCATTTTGCATATGGCTTGTGTTGTGCAAAAGAAAATAGAGACTGTATTTGCACATGTAGTTTTCCAATTCTTTTGTTCTACCATTATTTTGTAGCATGTCAATATTGAAGTCTCCTACAATCACAATGGGTCCATTCAGATGGAAATGGCCCAATGCATTAGAAATAACATCTACTATGTTGGAGAATGATGCATGGGGAGCAACAACCAGATTCAGTATCACAATCTATGTTTCATGGAAAAAAAAATTTGCAAGCACCACCTCAACATTATTTTCTTCGATATGTATAAGCTCCAAAATTGGTACATGTTTTTTCACCAATATCATCACCCCATGTGTAATGTAACTTGATATGCAATTGTGATTTGGGAATTCTTTGTTCTGCATTCAAAATGCCATGTATGTTTCGTGCAAGCACAAAATATCGGATTGCATTGTATCATAGTCATTGAGTATATCATCCATGTGTGCATTTAAGTTGCGTGTGTTAAGCGAGAGAATTGATACAGATGAATTTGTTTGTATGAATTGGTAATCATAGTGCAGTTGCCATTTTGCAGTGGTCCTGAGTCATTCCATTTCAATATCAACTTTTTGTTTGACTTTGAGGTTATCTTTTGTAAGAGGACTTAGTAAATACAAGGAGTCTATGCTTCTGACACGGGACAATGCTGTGTATACAAGTCCTTGTATCTGAATTCTAGCAGGCTAAAATGCAACATTATCAAGTGTTAGTCCTTGTGATCTGTGGACTATATGTGCACTTGCAAGTTTAATCGGAAACTGTTTTCGAATTTTCAGTCGACCTGTCTTTGCTGATGTTTTTACTGGCTTTGATATTCGCAAAATAGGTGTACAATCGCTTCCAGTGTTTGAATTATATAGATAAGACAACTTGCTTGCTTGTCGCTTGCCTATATGCGGTTCATGGAACTTAATCCAAAGGACATCAATTTTTTATGTTTTCGTATAGCCTTTGAGTATTCCATCTGCACCATTGACCAAGCCATATTGTGAATCATAGTTACAAGCATATATTTTAACCAACATTTCTAATTTGAGGACAAGCTGCAAAGGTAAAGTGTCTATATGTTCATGACATGGCACATTTCCATGATTGTCTTCTTCCAAGTCAATTGAATTGATGATGATATCATCATCAGGAATGAGCGATAGCATGTGGTTTTTATGCATTGTAACATCCTTATTTGTGTAGAACAGGGAAGGGAACATTGGGTCTATTGGTGCAGGCTGCAAGCCCCTCGAATTGATATATGTTAAGTCATCATATATTTGATTGTTTGTTCTCATTCTATTCATAATTGCAATGAATGTTTCATCTGTCTGACGCATTGTAGTATGCAATTCAAAGCATTTAATATTGTCTCTCCAGAAGTCATGCATCACTGTTTCCATGTTAACGGTAGGTTGTTCAAATATCAACGAATCTTGGATGGGTTGTGCCTAGTAAAGATCCCCACAAAATATCATGTCAATGTTTCCAAAGTATTTCGTGTGCACATGTTTTATGCTTCTTAGTCGGCTATCAATGGAATACAAGAACCGACTTCCAATCAAAGATGCTTCATCTATAAAGACAAGTCGGAGTTCCTCATAAAGCTTAGACAATGTATCCAACATTTCCTTGCTAAGTGGAAGAAACTGTGACTTGTTAAAAGGCGTTAAAAATGCAGACTGGACTGTTGTTCCACCTGCATTATATGCAACTTTTCCTATGTATGCAACTATTAGGCCCTTCGGCTCAACATCTACCAATTTGTGAGTTTCCAAGGAGGAGTGAAAGAAATTACTCTGATGGTCCCTTCTAGGGTGAGGTCCCCACACCTCTCGGAGGGAGAGTGTGAAATTCAGGTCACCTCCAAGAATTATCAACTGGTCTTTGAAGAAGTCATCAAAAGCTAAGGATTCCCAAAACAAAGGACGATCAAAATACAGACCATACACATTAATTGTTGTAAAAACCAAGGGGGAATATTTATCAAGACTCCACCCCAGAAGGAGACCCCATGACATTCCATCTGAATCCACCGAACTGAAATTCCAATTCTTAAGCCACAATCTTTACAACTTCTCAATAGTAACCCCAGGACACATAGTTTCTTGTAGAAATAAAACATCAGGCCTAAGGCTCACGATGAGCATCTTGAGGGATAAATTTTTAGGGCCCCCCCATAACCTACGACAGTTAAAAGAGAGGAAAATCATTTGGGGGGAGGGGGAAGGGATTTCCCCGCTCTAAGGGCCTTGCCAATGATCTTTTGGGTGCCTTTTCTAATTTCTGCAGTTGCTCTCTCTCGAGCCTTGGATAGATTATATTTTTTTCCTGCCTGGGAGGGTTGGGGAGTGTCAATGGATAAGCCTCCCTTCAAAGGAGCCAAGCCAGAGGAGCGGGACTTGGAGTGAAGGGAATACCCTTTTCCCTTCGTAGAAGAGAGGGGATGGGAAAGGGAGAAAAATGGGAGAGGGGCCTGAACTGAAGAGGCAAAGTAACATGGGAGAGCAGGGACAAGAACCAAATAGGGAAGGGGATATGGGACCAATGAAGGGGGGACAAACGAGGAAGGAAGACTCAGGTTTTCGCTAGTCTTCTCCAAAGAGTCTTTGAGAATTGTATGATCCTCATTCCTAGCAGAGGTAAGGGGACAAGAGGGAGGAGAGGTGGGGCGAGTGGGAGAGGAGTTATTAACACTTCGATTTATTAACAAAGTAGACTTCATACTAACAAAATCCAAAGAATTAATCCCTTTACCTTCGCTCACAAGTGGTGTAGGAACCATCCCTGGATCTATTCCTGGCTCTTGTTTCTAGAAACCCTGAGCATTGTCCAAATTCAGATTGACCGTTGTCTTGAGACCTTCAAACGACGAAACCTCCACATGTGTTTGATGCCCCACCATATTTTTTGGCCTCCAAACCTTGAATGGAAAATTAGCCAATGGAACCACATTCAGACACTGCTCTCTTAAGTGACCAATTTCGTGACGACTATGGCACCGAAAGGGAAGCTTCGAGTAGTCCACTTTCTAGTACCAATTTTTTTCACCCATAACCAATTCTAGGCTGCCAATCAGACCCTCCCAGACGTTCACTTCTACTTGGATCCAAACCCATCTACGGTGCCTCTTTGAGACCCAATTCAGCTCGAGTCGGACGAAATTACCTAACTTGTTTCCAATTACCTCCAAGGCAACCCTCGACCAAAAAGTTAACAGGAGGCCAAGTAGAATGGCCCAGACCTTCATCCTTGAAACTGGTTCTCTCGCAGGCTTAAAATACATGCTCCAAAATTGTAGGCTTTAACCCGACAGGCCCCAAGACTAGTTTCTATTCAAAAGTGCCTTACAGTCTTCGTCCGACTATAGGACGAACGAAATCCAACCTTTAGGAAAAATTGGAGACTCTGAAATATACCCTAAAAGGAGTAATCATTCCCTCTCCATCCACTCCTGCATGGATTTTTCACCTCTTGTCTTTCCATTAAACCTACCAACCAACATCTTTCCCTCGAACCGCGCTATCTCAGAAATGACGATGTCTTGCCCTACTACCATTTTTACCACACCTGATTTTTCCTTAATACACTTCCTATCCCTACTCTTCCACCCGCCTTCAGCCTATAGAAACATCACAGATATAGAAACAGACGAATCTTGAACTGGAAATGGTAAAGGGTTTAGGGAGGAAGGGGGGTATGAGATGAGGGATGAACCTCAGCGGAATGGAAACCATTCGGCGGTGAGAGAAGGGGGGGACATTAACATTGTCATACGGGGGATCTAGTTGCCAACCAATGTTGCGCTGGGTGATGCCGACGCCCTCTCCCTACACAACCCGCAGGTCGGAAGGTCCACGTCAGCACAGGATCTTTTCTTTCTCATGGCCCGAAGGAATCCAAATGGTTCTTCTATTTCCCTATCGGGAAATCTGCACCCACAACAACTCTCACGCGATCTCCTATTTCCACTCGGGAGATCGAATTTCGCTACTTTGCGAGTCTAGTGGTCGAGCGTTGGTTTCACGAATCCCCAAAACCTAATACAAGTCAACGCTGATCTTTCTTTTACCTTTCGGGACTTTCTCTATAGTGAATTCGGCGCTCGCGATGTCAAGGAACTTGCTTTCCCGACTCCCGAATCCCGATTAGCCGAAACTCCGATACACGCTCGCGAGTTTGACTATTCAATGCCCCGTCACATCTGTCGGGATTTTGGACTTCGCGGTATCGCGAATCCTGATGCAAATGTTTCAGGACTTCTCGCTGCGAAACCCTGAAATAGCGCGCCACCTGTCCGCTTCACCGACTCCTATGGCCCCACACTGTTCTTTTAGTCGTTGGGATATCGCGTTTCGCGATTACGCGATTCCTGTTGCAATGTCCACGGGATTTCCACTCACGAAACTCCGATATGGGATTCCACGTGTAGATCCTACGGCCCTTATGGCTCAAATCAACAGTCCTGCCCCTCCTGAGCTTTTAACCTCTCGGGAATACCTGCAGTATCTCCCCTTCTTCTCTGTGAGATCTAACGACTCACGAGATTTCGTGAATTCTCCTCAAGGAATTCCGACCGTCCGTTCTTCCTTGGCGATTTCGGCGAATGACCAAGTATTCCTCCGTAGAACTCGTCCACCTGCGGCGCAAACTTATGGCGCTTCTTACAAAATTCCAGTCGTAGCTTCCCTGTGCTATCCTTCAACAATTTCGAAGGCCTTATCCTTCCTAAGGTTTCTTATGACTCTGAGCCTTAGAAAAAAAACTCTTGCGCGCACTCCTTGCGACAACTTTCATACACTTCCAAGTGCTAAAATTCCCTCGACTCTGTGCACACCTACAGCAGTAGTCTCAAAATACTTCACTCAAGTTCGCAACCCTGAGGTTTCACCTGGCCTGAGCACTCCTTGCATGGCTCCTGTGCCTGCCTGCACTTCTGAATGAACAAGAACAAAGGTTACCTATCTGAACCCCTTGTCAATGCACTCCTTGCGGACACTTCGATTGCACTCCTTGCAGGAATTCTTGTTCAGATAGAGAAACAATTGAAACTCATTCCTACTTCCTCTCAGACTTCAAACTCAAACATGAAATCATATACATAGCATATAAATAAAATGTATAACAAGAAGCAAACATTCATGAGCATATCATTTAACATGAATACATAGAGAACAGACACAAAACCATGAATTTGAATCAACCTCTTTGTATTAATCCAAATATCTGTACATGGGTGTTCTTACACAACTCTCTGCTTCTCTTCTATTCTCCTCAATCTTCCATCTAATGATACAATACACAAATGAGGGTATCTATATCTCGTTTCCCTCTTGCGCTCTAAAACTATTTAATCTAGAATTAAATCCTATCTACCTTACATTTACTATCATAAATGCCTTCTACCTACTAAGGACGAGAGAAAATGGCTCAAGGTCCGTTTACATTATACAAGTGTGCCTTTTCTTAATGACTTCATTTAAGATTGCGCATCAACTTCAAGGAAAATTCAAAATTTGTGCTGGCTTGTCCAGCTGTCCTTTGGTTCCACGCTGGCCCGCTTGATGTTGGCGATGCTCCTGCATCATATTCTCTGGCTTGAAAATTTTCATGGGCTCCGCTCCATGAGCTCGTGCACGGTCTGTCCATGCTTCTGGATCTACGCTACGCTCTCCCAGCTAGCATCTTCAACTGGATGGTTTTTCCATTTGACTAAATACTCAAAGTATTCTTTCTGCCTGGTCTTCTTACCAATTCTTTTGTCCAGTATGCGCTCCATCTGTGGCTTATCTGCAACTAGCATCTGATTCGTCCACTAAATCACTGGCTGCTCATTTCCTATCACTGCTTCTTCATCCTTATATGGGTACAAATCTGAGATATTGAATATCGGAGAAATTCCAATCCCATCGAGTAATTCAATCTCATAAGCATTCGCCCCAAATTTCTTCAAGACCCTACATGGTCCTATTTTCTTCATCTCCAGTTTATTATATGCTCCTCTCGAGAACCTTTCCTTCCTCAAGTGTTCCCGAATCAAATCACCAACCTCAAACTGAAGTTGTTTTCAGTGCTGATCTGCTCTACGCTTGTACTCCTGACTTGAATTCAACAGTCGCTCCTTCACCTTGCTGTGAATTTCTTTCATCACCTCTGCAAATTCTTCTGCACTAGCGCTCCTAGTCGCAGTCTGTTCTGAATCTCTCAGTTCAGAAATTCCTCTCGGCTACATGCCATAAACAACCTGAAATGGACTCTGCCCTGTGCTCCTCTTGACCAAATTGTTATAAGCAAATTCTGCTTGTGGTAATATATTGTCCCACTGGCTATGGTGTTCTGTCACCAAGCTCCTCAGCAAGTCTCCCAGACTTCTGTTCACTACTTCTGTCTGTCCATCCGTCTGAGGATGATAAGATGAACTAAACAACAAGTTAGTTCCCATATTCTTCCATAAGGTCCTCCAAAAATTCCCTATGAACTTAGTGTCTTGATCCGAAACTATACTCCTTGGCAAGCCGTGAAGTCGAATGACCTCTTTGAAAAACAGATTTGCAATATGAGTTGCATCACTGGTTTTCTGACATGGAATGAAGTGTGCCATTTTGGAAAATCTATCCACTACCACAAAGATTGAATCAAAACCTCTTTGTGTTCTTGGCAACCCTAGTACAAAATCTATGCTAATTGCATCCCACGGGCCTTTCTGGTATGGGCAATGGTTGGTAAAACCCTGCATTCTGCTTCCTTCCCTTCGAATGCTAGCAAATTCTGCATCTGTCCACGAATCTCTTGACATATTCTCGTATTCCCGGCCAAAAATATGACTCATTCAGCTTTGCGAATGTTTTGTGATTAAAAAAATGTCCTGCCAATCCTCCACTATGTTTCTCCTTTAGCAGATTCTCCCTCATGGAGCATTTTGGAATACACAGCTGATTGCCCTTGAATATAAATCCTTCTTGGATCATGTATTCAGCCCACTGTCTTCTATCCCTGAGAACTGGATTCTCAGCTGCTTCATACGCTTCCTTGAAATCCCGATCATCTGTGTACATGTCCCTGAGATCATCAAAACCCAACGTTTTAACTCGGAACTCCTGCAACAACAAACACTTCCTGCTCAAAGCATTAGCCACTTTGTTAGCAGTACCAGAAATATGTTTTATCACAAAAGTGAAATTTTGCATATACTCAACCCATTTGACATGTCTCTGATTCAACTTCTCCTGTTGAGTCACAAACTGCAGTGCATGATTGTCACTGTACAAGACAAATTCTTCCAGAATCAAGTAATGCCTCCATTTCTTTAATGCCTGTATGATAGCATAAAACTCCTTATCATATGTGGAGTATTTCACCTTCACTTCATTCAGCTTCTCGCTGAAGTATGCGATTGGCCTGTCTTCCTGACTCAAGACTGCCCCGATTGCAAATTTGTTTGCATCGCATTTCACTTGAAATGTCTTTCGGAAATCCGGCAACACCAAAAATGGTTGTTCCGTAATCTTCCTCTTCAACAGATTAAAACTTTTCTTAGCCTCTTTTGTCCAGTGAAAAGACTTGTGTCTCTTCTTCACTGTGTCCATCATTGCTGCACTAATTCTACTGAAATTCCTGATGAATTTTCGGTAGAAACTAGCCAATCCGTGAAAACTTCTCACCGTAAAGATATTTTTCGGTGATGGCCAATTCTTGATTACCTCTACCTTGTCTAGATCCATCCTCAACTCATCTGCAGAAATAACAAACCCCAAGTAGATGAGCTCTGTCTTCATGAATGAGGATTTCTTCATATTTATGAGCAGCTTTTCTTGTTGTAATCTCTTCATCACTGTAGCCAAATGCTTCAGATGTTCTGCTACTGTCTTACTGAAAACCAGTATGTCATTCAAATAAACAATGAAATTTTTTTTGATGAACTCCCTCGGGACTTCGTTTATCAGCCTCATGAAGGTACTTGGCGCATTTGTTAAGACAAACGACATAACAAGCCATTCATACAACCCTTCATTTGTTTTGAATGCGGTCTTCCATTCATCACCTTCCCTCATGCAGATTTGATGATAACCTCTTTTCAAATCAATCTTTGAAAAATACTTTTCTCCACTCAAGCAATCCATCAGATCATCCATCCTCGGCAATGAAAATCTGTACCTGATGGTTATCTTATTAATCGCTCTCGAGTCAGTACACATCCTCCAACCTCCATCTTTCTTCGGACTGAGTACTGTTGGAACAACACACGGACTCAAGCTTTCCCTGACCAAACCTTTGTCCAACAACTCCTGGACTTGCCTTTTAACTTCTTCATTCTCTTGCGGCGTCAATCTGTACGCAGCTTTATTTGGCAAACTGGCTCCTGATATGAGATCAACATGATGACTCACACTTCTAATCGGTGGCAACGAACGAGGTAATTCATCCACTACTATATCAACGAACTCTTCCAGCAGTTCCTGAATCTCTTCTAGTAAATCATCCACTCTTGTGTTGGTCAAAACAATCTTTGGTTTTCTGACCACTATGAACTGTGGATCCTCCTTCTTCTTAACCTTTGTAAGAAGTTCCTTCCCACTCATGAGAAGTACAGTGTTGCTTACCTCCGGCGTCACCTCCTTATCCTTAATTGGAAGCAACATGTGTGTCCTCCCATTCTTCTCTAAGGTGTATGTGTTCATTCTCCCATCATGAATTACATTCATGTCATATTGCCATGGTCTACCCAACAATAGATGACAAACATCCATAGGAATGACATCACACAATATCTTATCATTATATCCTCCTATCTTGAATTCAACTAAACATTGTTTAGCGACAATTACCTGATGTCCTTTTTGTAGCCACGAAATTCTATATGGGTTTGGATGATCAATCGTCTCCAACTCCAGCTTCTCTACCATCTCTGTAGAAACAAGATTATCCATGCTACCACTATCTACAATGACCTTGCATACCCTATCCTTGGTCTTGCAGGCAGTCCTAAAAAGTCTGGTCCTTTGGACTGAACTCTCCACCTCTTTCTCTGGTGTCAAAAGAGTTTTTTGCATCATCAATGATATTCTGCCTTCAATGTCTTCTGCCTCAACATCCCGCCTCTGCGCTTCGGCGATGTGAGTTTCCCCACTCTCCTTCTTTTTATCTGGACACTCGTAAGACTTGTGCCCATTCTTTCCACATGTGAAGCATGTGATTACTCCACCTCTTCCTCTTCCTCTACCTCTAGTACGAGGAAAAGTGTTGTTATCAGCATAATCTCCTCTCTACTCAGTATGCTGCCCTCTCTGTTCAGCATATTGCCCTCGCTGTGAACTTCCACCTCTCTCTGTTCGAGTCTGAGGTTTCTTCCAATTTTCCTTGGGATTCTGATATTTGTCCTGGGCAACTGATTTGCCTCTTGGCTGACTTCTGCCTCGGCCTCTCTGACTCTGCTTTCGACTCAGATTCTCTTCCGCTTTCAGAGCCATCTGATAAGCATCTTCCACCGTCTGGATGGTTACCATGCTCATCTCGTCCTGGATATCATATCTCAGGCCATTCATGTATCTGGCAAATTTTTCATCATCACTCTCCCGATGACCTGCCCTGATGTTTAGCCTGTAGAATTCTTCAGTATATTCCTTCACTGTCATCAGCTTCTGTCTCAGGTTCTGCATCTTCCTGAACAGAGTAATTTGGTAATCTCTGGGGATGAATTTCGCCTTCATTTTCGCTATCATTCTATCCCAGCTCTTGATCTTCTGCTTTCCTTTGCAGCGTCTGTCAGCTTGTAGTTCATCCCACCACAATGTTGCATGTCCCTTTAATCTTGTGACAACGTGCTTGACCTTCTTGTCTTCCTCGACATCTTCATAGTCAAAGTACATGTCTAGGGCTCTAATCCAGTCTAGAAGCTCCTCTGCATCCAAGTTTCCCTCGTAAACTGGAATGTCCATCTTCGCTCTTGCACCCATCTTAGCAATAGCTCTGATCAAACGTTCATTTGATACATCTTCAGCTGCAACTTCTTCCTCACGTTCAGCCTCAATCTCGCTTTCGAAATCACTTAGATCCCCAGCACTGACTGTGCGTCTTTGCGCTGTCTACATGTCTTTGAGTCTAGCTCGTAGATCACGCATCTCTCTCTCCATAGATGGATCTGTCATCTGCCTGCCTCTTCTTTGTGGCATTTCCCTATCCTCTGGATCGGGTGATTGTCTGTCTCTTCTCCTTGGCGGCATGGTGAATTCTCTTTCTTCTCTGCTACAGAAAGCAAAGAACCTTTCTGTGCTCTGATACCACTTGATGCCGATGCCCTCTCCCTACACAACCCGTAGGTCGGAAGGTCCACGTCAGCACAAGATCTTTTCTTTCTCACGGCCCGAAGGACTCCAAACGGTTCTTCTATTTCCCTATCGGGAAATCTGCACCCACAACAACTCTCACGCGATCTCCTATTTCCACTCGGGAGATCGGATTTCGCTACTTTGCGAGTCTAGTGGTCGAGCGTTGGTTTCACGAATCCCCGAAACCCGATACAAGTCAACGCTGACCTTTCTTTTACCTTTCGGGACTTTCTCTATCGCGAATTTGGTGCTCGCAATGTCAAGGAACTTGCTTTCCCGACTCCCGAATCCTGATTAGCCGAAACTCCAATACACACTTGCGAGTTTGACTATTCAACGCCCCGTCACATCTGTCAAGATTTCGGACTTCGCGATATCGCGAATCTTGATGCAAATGTTTCGGGACTTCTCGCCGCGAAACCCCGAAATAGCACGCCACCTATCCGCCTCACCGACTCCTGTGGCCCCACACTGTTCTTTTAGTCGTCGGGATATCGCGTTTCACGATTTCGTGATTCCCGTTGCAATGTCCACGGGATTTCCACTCACGAAACTCCGATATGGGATTCCACGTGTAGATCCTACGACCCTTATGGCTCAGATCAATGGTCCTGCCCCTCCTGAGATTTTAACCTCTCGGGAATACCTGCAGTATCTCCCCTTCTTCTCTGTGAGATCTAACGACTCACGGGACTTCGCAAATTCTCCTCAAGGAATTCCGACTGTTCGTTCTTCCTTGGCGATTTCGGCGAATGACCAAGTGTTCCTCCGCGGAACTCGTCCACCTGCGGCGCAAACTTATGGCGCTTCTTATAAACTTCCAGTCGCAGCTTCCCTGCGCTATCCTTCAACAATTTTGAAGGCCTTATCCTTCCTAAGCTTTCTTATGACTCTGATCCTTAGAAAAAAAACTCTTGCGCGCACTCCTTGCGGCAACTTTCAGACACTTCCAAGTGCTGAAATTCCCTCGACTCTGCGCACACCTGCAACAACAGTCTCAAAATACTTCACTCAGGTTCGCAACCCTGAGGTTTCACCTGGCCTGCGCACTCCTTGCACGGCTCCTGTGCCTGCCTGCACTTCTGAATGAACGAGAAAAAAAGTTACCCTATCTGAACCCCTTGTCAACGCACTCCTTGCGGACACTTCGACTGCACTCCTTGTAGGAATTCTTGTTCAGATAGAGAAACAATTGAAACTCATTCCTACTTCCTCTCAAACTTCAAACTCAAACATGAAATCATATACACAGCATATAAAACAAATGTATAACATGAAGCAAACATTCATGAGCATATCATTCAACATGAATACACAAAGAACATACACAAAACCATGAATTTGAATCAACCTCTTTGTATTAATCCAAATATCTGTACATGGGTGTTCTTACACAGCTCTCTGCTTCTCTTCTATGCTCCTCAATCTTCCATCTAATGATATAATAAACAAATGAGGGTGTCTATATCCCGTTTCCCTCTTGCACTCTAAAACTGTCTAATCTAGAATTAAATCCTATCTACTTTACATTTACTATCATAAATGCCTTCTACCTACTAAGGACGAGAGAAAATGGCTCAAGGTCCGTTTACATTATACAAGTGTGCCTTTTCTTAATGACTTCATTTAAGATTGCGCATCAACTTCAAGAAAAATTCAAAATTTGTGTTGGCTTGTCCAGCTGTCCTTTGGTTCCGCGCTGGCCCGCTTGATGTTGGCGATGCTCCTGCATCACTGGTTGAGATCATCCTAATGTCGATGATAGGATGTATTTCGTGTGAACATGAACTCTTGGTGAGACACGAAAGCTTGCCCGGATCCCGAGCTTGCCTCATAATCCAGTTCATCCAAATCTCGAGCTCTCCATTTGAAGTGGGTATGTGACCGGGACAACGTAAAGTCGTGGGAGGAGGGGGGAATTCGTGATGACATGACAGGGACTGATAAACGAGAAGGGATGAACGGATGGGAGAGGGGTGAGGGTGACAGAAAAAGACGAGCATGGTCACATGGCTGCAGAAAAAACCCCAATCCCCCATACATAGTTTCTTCAAGTGTGACACCATCGTAGTTTTTCTTACATATTAATATATGATTTATTTGTGGTAAATTTTCTTTTGGATCCCTTTAGCTTCATCAATTTTCTACTATTATATTTCCTTATTTGTTTACAGTACCCTGTTCCACTATTACTTTCTGTATGGTAGGTTTATAGATTGAGTAACGTCACGGGACTACCCATTTAGAATAAGAGATAGACTTGGTGATCGTTTGCTAAAATTCACTGAGCAACAATCTCAAAAGTTAAAGGGATCCTTCGATTTCCTCGATTTCCTCGGAATGAATTATTATACAAGTCGGTACGCAATTAATTTTTTGGACCCAGCCAATGTGAACCCTGGATGGAACAGGGACTGTGGAGCCAATCTCGTTTGTAAGGGTTCGTCGTTTACTATTGCATTATTCTGTTCACTTGTAACAAACTAAGCCTAAAATCCTAGTAGCATATCTAGGAAGTTCTTGCTACTTACTAACATTTGATTTGCATTTCACGTGCTTTCTACAACAGAGCGTAATGGGGTGCCCATAGGACTCAAGGTATGCTAAATATTAAGAACAAAATTTCTAGATAAATATTGGTATTCAAGCCTAAAATTGAGCCCAACTTATGGAGTTTAATTTAAAGGTTAAAATCATAGATGCTTATCTTTATCTATAAAATTTGCACAGGCATCCTCTTGGATTTATGTGTATGCGCCAGGAATAAGGGATTTGCTGATATATATAAAACAACGGTATAACAATCCGCCTATCTTTATAACAAAAAATGGTAAGAAAATCACATTATCGATTTTCATTTCATTATTGGTTTCAATTGATCGGTACATAATGCTAAATTTTGGTTGTAGGAGTGAATGAATTGCTTGTGGAGAATTCAGATCCATCGCTTGATGAAGTGTTGAATGATATGTGGCGTATAAATTATTGTTCGGAACATCTGCGCTACATACTTCAGGCTGTAAGGTACTCGTGAATCACCGTTACACGTAATCTAGTTCATTCAATTATTATATACTGCAATCAGACAGAGAAGAGCATAAGAGTATAAATGCTTATTGTGCATAGTTCCTGTGGTGCACTAATAGATACGGAGTAAGCTAAACGTTCGAACTTTTGGCTTTCCGACCAACTTCAATTTTCCCATCTCCAGCCACCCGTCTATGACCATTTGATGTTCCTCCATTTCTTGGCCTCGTCTTCGAACTCCGTTAGTCCTCGTGTTTCCGTTTGCTCCAATCCACCGCGGCACCGTCCATCTCTGTTTGGATGAAGGGAGTAGTTGACGCCATTTAGTGCACCGCCACCCATTTCCTTTCAAATTCTCTACGTTTTTCCCCCGCATATCACGTTCAAATTCTCCCGCCGGTGTGCTGTGGACTCTTCTATTTCCTCTCTTTCTAGTGTGCTGCGAACTGCTCTGTTTCCTCCGCTATTTCTGGTCCAGTCCCCTGTTCTTTTGCCATTGATCGTTGCAAGGAGACGGAGGATGTTAGGGTTTGATCGTATACCCTCCACTCTCATGCAGGTTTGAATAGAGCTGCCTCTCTATATCTGTAAGTTGCAGGTTCGAAGATATAACCCTGCAACCACACATATCACATAGAAATGCTCACACAACACCAGAACTGGAAACTACTTGGTATGCGATTGCAACCAAAACTCTCAGCGTCTAATGGTTCCTAGATCAAACTTTTTTTTATATGCACTGAAGGGCTTCACTTGGACTAAATATCAGATTGAGCAGAGACATACATTTCCCATCACCTAATTTGCAGGAAAATAGGAGGCACATCTCTTGTGACATATATCACCTCCAGGATATCGCACTTAGTATTTAAAACCTAATTTGTAGGAAAATATGAGGCACATCTCTTGTGACATATATCACCTCCACGATATCGTACTTAGTATTTAGAACGAGGCCTTGTAGGTATGTATTGATCTTTTGAAAACCCATGCATATACAAGCTTGCTTTTCAATGCAAGGAAAGCGTAAGACAAGGAGGCTTGCTTCTCTGGCTATCATTACAACTCTCATTGTCATAGCATCCTCTCTCGAGATCTTGGTAGCAGGAAGACCACATTTGGTTTCTCCATATTGCAGATCGAATCAAATTTTGAGGAGATTGTGAATGTACCAACATTTTCTAGTCCGTCGAGTGCCATCAACCCCTCGAGAGACATGTTAAAACTTAATCTTGTCGATGTATGAATAAACCACTCCTTATGACTTTGTACTCCAACAAAAATGATGTGCTACCACTAAAGATGGCGATAAATCCTTCCTATTCCTATCGTTTCCATTTTGGATGAGAGAACTACAGAGTTGCCCCTCTACACTACTACGTTAAATAAATCTGCTATAGGAAAACTCAAACTCGTTCCAATTCATAGCAAGCACACGATAAAACTCTAAAGCCCTTACATAAATGGGTTAAGAGCCTATAACTATATAGGAATGTATTATTGATAATGTATTACATTTGGTGTATACCTATTGGCAATGGGCACGATTAATGACCTTTTAATCTAAAATTATAATCTCATGGCTAACAATTGAAGATGCTGGTATATTCTTAGTCGTCCTCCCAAATCAATGAATGTGATTTACTCTTCATAACTTACTTGTATTTTTGAATGCATCTGTTAACCTGTTTACTTTTTAACATTTACCTAATCATATTAAGAAATTATTGTAGCACCATATAATTGCCACGTTTGGATTATTAACGGGCACTACTTCAACTTCCTCCTCAGCGGTTCGTGCGTCTCAGTTGTCCACGCGTTTCATATTCGATGGCTGGCCGACCCACCGAGCGTTTCATTTTTTAGCATGGATACCTTTCGGCATTCTCAGCCGCGAGTTAGCGGCTGTGCTAGTTCTACAGCTATTAGAAGAGCGAGAATGTATTATTGATAATTCTAGAGCTATTAGAAGAGCTTAATCCCTTTGCATTTTGGAAAAAGGACTTTAGAAATGCAAGGGAAGTGTAAGAGAAGGAGGCTTGCTTCTTTGGCTCTGTCATTATCACTCTCATCATCACAACATCCCCTCTTAAGATCTTGGAAGAACGAAGCACACATTTAGTTTCTCCATATTGCAGATTCAATTAATTTTTGAGGAGATTGTGAATGTACCAACGTTTTCCATTCCATCTTGTCCCATCATCCAATCGAGAGACGTGTTGAAAATTATCTTTGTGGCTGAAGAATAGAGGACTGGACCTGCAACAATAGAGGAGGAAACAAAGGAGTCCACAACACACGGGTGAGAGAATTTGAATGTGATATGCCAAGGAAAAACTTAGAGGAAACAGAAACATGACAACTAATGGAGTTTGGAGACGGGCCTGCCTGAAGAAATGGAGGAACGTCAAATGTTTGGAGACCGGTGGTCAGAGATGGGACAATTGACGATGGTTGGGAATCCAAAAGGTCGAATGTTTAGCTTACTCCATTAGATACAAAGCAATTTTAATTATTGTTTTTTCCAAAGCACATAAAGGTGAAAATCCAAAAGTTATATTACTAGCACAACCATAAATTAGTGGTTGGTGAACGTCGAAAGGACGGTTTGCAAAAAGACGGCTTGCAAAACCTGAACCGTCGAGAAAGAGAAACGGCCCAGAGGTGGATGGAAGGAGTTGGCTGGAAGGAGGCAGTGTGTCCAGAACGTGGCTGGTGAAGGCCAAAGGTTTAGGTTGACCTAGAAAATGAAACCCTAATCACTCATACGTGGCAATCAGCTAGCCACCATAGTAAATTTTAAATATGATTAAGTAAAAGTAAAAAAATAAACATGTAAACTGATGTCTTTATAATAGTGAGGAAGTTAGTGGTTGAAATCACAACCATTGATTTATTGGGACTACTAAGAATATTCCATCAATATTTAATCTTGTCCATACAAAACTGATAAAGAACTAAAAAACTATTAAATGTGCCCATGGTCAATAGGTGTACGCCTTTCGGCGTAATGATGATGTTTGAATTGTACACGGAAAGTTCAAGGGTTTGTGGATTCTTTGTTTGGTCGCTTATGGCTACCATTGAATGGGGATTTGGTTATACAACTTGATTTCGTTTTAGCATAATCTAAACGTTTTACCTTTTGGCTATTTTCTGGCGATTTTTTTTTGTTTGATTTTGCTCGAAATCCGGTGAGCAATGGTTGGATCTGCAGATTTGAGTGGCTAAATTTGTATAATCCAAGTGTCTTAGTGGTTTTTCAGCAGAGTGAATCCATTTATGGATTCAAAAATGCAATTTAAACAACATAAAATAGTGATGTTGTCTAGATTTACATTGTCCGATTCCGGCCAAAAACCCCAAAAGGTAAAATGTTTAGCCAACGCCAATATATAATGCATAAAGACATAAGTCTGTGTTTGTGCACCACATATTTTAAAATTATGACACATAAAAATAAAAATGAATAAACAATACAAAACATTCTTTCCTTTAAAAAATTATATATTTGGAAATACCTTTATAGTATGTGCAATGTCATTATAATGAATATATGGCTCATATTGAAAAACTTAGTATAAAAATGGAGATAATAATAAGTTGGAAAAATGAGTGTATTTTTGTTTATGCATTCTAAACCACCAAGTTTGTCACTTTGAAGATAAAATCAAAGTATCTAACTCATTTTACATGTAGAGAAAAAGAGACAATTCCAACTATTTTTTGAATTCATAATTAAGCACCCTCACATTTTAGTTATAAAAACATGTGCACATTTTAGTTGTAAAAGCATGTGCATATTTTGGATATAAAAGCATGCGCACATTATTAAAGAGGACATTTTTTAGGACTTTTTTTTACAGAAAATAATAACCATGTAAAACTCCCTCACCCTAACATGTTTCAAAAGAAAACATTTGGCACCAAAACCTTGTTTTAAGGGCATATGACCTATTTTATTCTCCTAGCCATAGTCAAGGCCACTAGACCCATTATCTTTGCATAAAATTTCCTAATGGCGCGTGAGATACCACTCGGAGGTGAAAGAAGCCATATAGAGGGATTATGTCATGGTTGGAGACCTTGTTCACAATGCTTGCGGTCTAGAAGCTTCATTTTCCTATATAAGGCCATTTTTTCCCTTTTTACCATGGTCTAGGGCCTTAGATGCATTATCAATGCCCAAAAATAATTAATGAATTCCATATCCCAATTAGAGGACAAAGATCCTACAGAAACATCCTATATGGTGTTTCAGTGCAACTTTCATTATGCTTAAGCCCAAGAAGCTTTGTTAAATGCCTAAGGACCTTGGTATATTTCCCTAACCATTGTCAAGACCGTAAGACCCATCAGTCTTGTTGAAAACATCATAACATTGCTTCTTGAACCACTCATAATCAAAATATCCCCAAAAGAGGGCATGCTTTGTGGGTTGTAGGTGTTTTTCATAGTGATTAATCCTGAGAAGCTTCATTTAAGGAATAAATCCCTTGTTTTCCTCCCCTCACCTTCATTAAACCTCGAGACCCATTCTTGGTTCACAACTAACCTAGTCAAGTGCCCACTTCCCACTTTAAGGTGATTGACACCATACAGAGTCATATATGGTCGTTTAAAGACTCATCCATGACACTTGAGCCTGAGAAGTAAGGTTTAGGGATGGAGTCTCTTATTTCCCTCCCTTGACTATGTGTAAGGACCTTAGACCCATCCATGATGCCCAAGACCTTATAATGGAACCCATATTCAACTCATATGCCATAGACTCACTAGAGAGGGCTTGGGTTATGATTTCTATGTGTTTTTCAAGGTGCTTAAGATTTAGAAGGTTAAATTAGGGCATAAGGAAATTGTTTCCATCTTGACCATGTTTATGCCTCGACATCATTTCCACTGCAAAAAAATTTCTCATGGCACCTATATCCCACTTGAAGGTTAAACATCCCCTACAAAGTTCCCATGTGTTGGTTCGATGACTTGTTCAAGGCTCTTGAGCTTGAGAAGCTTCAAAAGATCCTAAGGCACTTAATTTTCATTCTTCGATGATAGTTAGTGCCTCATGACCCATCTATGGTTTGTAAAACCTTCCAATGACATCCATATCTATCTCAAATGCCAAATACCCCTTATAGAGGTGTGGTTCCATGTTATTTTTTATGGTGCTTGATTCTAAGAAGCTTTGTTTGGGGCCTAAGGGCCTTGTTCTCCTCCCTTGACATTGTGTTGACCTAGAGAACAATTCTTGGTGCTCAAAACCTATATTCATTACACCCATATTCCTCTATTAGGATAAATATACCCTATAGGGGTCTCATGTGATGGTTCAAGGATGCATTCATGTCACTTGATCTTGAGAAGCTATGTTTAGGGCTCGAGGTTATTGTTTCCCTTCCCTAACCATGGTCAAGGGCATGAGGTTGTTGTTTTATCTACCATGAAAATGGTTAAGGCCTTGAGACCCATATACTATGTGAAAAACATCTTAATTGTGCCCATATCCAACTCCTATGACAAAGGCCCTCTAATGAGGGCTTGTTTCATAGTTTCTAGATGTTGTTCATGACACTCAAGCTCAAGAAGGTTTAATTAGGGATTAAGGCCCTTGTTTCCCCATTTGACCATGTTTATGCCTTAAGGCCCATTTCTAATGCACAAAACCTACTCATGGTACATGTATCCCACTCAAAGGCCTGAAAGGAACCCCTACAAAGGACTCAAGTGATGGTTCAAGGAATTGTTTAAGTCTCTTAAGCCTAAGAACATTCAACAATATCCTAAGGAACTTGTTTTCCTTCCTCGACCATGGTCTAGGCCCCATGACCCATCCTGAGTGCACAATATGTCTTAATGACATCCATATCTAACTATGGTGCCAAACATCCGCTAGAGAGTGATTTTTTTTTGTTTGTAGGTGTTTTTTATGGTGATAGAACCTAAGATGATATGTTTAGGGCATAATGCCTAAGTTATTTTCTCCCCTAACCATGGAACTTAAGCTCAAAAATGATCATTTAGGGATTAAGCTCCTTATTTCCTCCTTGGCCATGTTTAGGCCTTGAGACCCATTTCCATTGCACAAAACCTACTCATGGCACCTTTATTGCACTTGGATGATAAAGAGATCCAACCATGGCCTTGAGAATAATTCTTGGTGTGGGCTCGAGACATATTCTTACTATAGGGCTTATGTTGTGGTTTAATCATGGCACTTGTATTCGTTCGGTAGGACAAATGTACCCTATAAAGGTCCCATGTGGTGGTTCAAGGATGCATTCATGGCACTATAACCTAATAAATTCATGAGTTGTAGGAATTATTCATGGTGTTTGATCGTGAGAAACTTCATTTATGGAACAAGGCTCTTAGTGTCCTCCCCTAAACTTGGTTAGAACTTGAGACCCATTCTTGGTTCATAATTGACCTATTCGTGGTGCCCATATCCCACCTGGAGGTGAATGACACCCTATAGAGGCCATATGTGGTGGTTCGAGGACTCTTACATGGAACTTGAGCATGAGAAGTAAGGTTTAGGGATGAAGGCTCTTGTTTCCCTCCCTCAACTATGGTAAATTACTTGAGACCCATATGTGATTCCCAAGGCCTCATAATGACACCCATCATTCAACTCAAATGCCAAAGAATCCCTTGGTAGGGCTCATGTCATAGTTTCTGGGTGTTGTTCATTGTGCTTGAGCTCAAGGAGGTTCAATTAGGGATTAAGGTACTTGTTTTCCCCATTGAATATGTTTAGACATTGACACTTATTTCTAATGCACACAACTGAATCATGGTGCAAGTATCCTACTCAAAGGCCAGTAAAGAACCATTACAAAGGACTCATGTGTCGGTTCAAGGACTTGTTTAAAGCTCTTGAGCCTGAGAAGATTCAATAATCGCTTGAGGAACTTATTTTCCTTCCTCATCCATGGTTAAGGCCCCACAACCCATATTGAGTGCACCAAAACCTCCTAATGGCATAAATACCCAACTATGATGCCAAAGACCCCCTAAAGAGTGTCTTTGTTGAAGTGTTCAAGTGGTGTTCATGGAAATAGAGCCTATGGAGTTATGTTTAGGGCCTAAGGCCCAAACAAATTCCTCCCCTACCCATGGTGCTTGAGCTTAAGATGTTTCATTGAGGGTTTAATTCCTTTATTCCCCCCTTGACCATGTTTATTTCTTGAGATGAATTTACACTACACAAAACATATTCATGGCACTTCTATCCCACTCAAATTCTAATGAACCCCAACCATGGCCCCGAGAACCTTCTTTGGCATGGGGAAAAGATAAATTCATGTTTAGGGCCTATTGCATCATTCAATCATGGTTCCTGAATCCCTTTAGTAGGTTGGAGATACCTTAGAGGGGTCTTGTGTGGTGGTTCGAGGATGTGTTCATGGAATTATATAGCCTCAAGCTTCATGGGTTATATATGTTGTTCATTGTTCTTGAGCCCAAGAATATTCATTTAGGGAACAAGGCTCTTGTTGTCCTCCCCTGACCTTGGTTGGACCTTGAGACCTATTCTTGGTTCACAACTAACCTAGTTATGGCATCCATATCCCACTTGGAGGTGAATGATACTCTACTAAGGTCATATGTGTTGGTTCTAGCACTCATCCATAGTGTTTACGCCTAAGAAGAAAGTCAAGGACCCGAGACCCATCCATGATGCCCAAGACCTTGTAATGGGGCCCATAGTAAACTTGAATGTTAAATATTGCATGGAGAGGGATTGTATCATGGTTTTAATGTGTTTTTAATGGTGTTTGAGCTCATGGAATTTCAATTACAGCTTAAGGTCATTGTTTCCCCTTGACCATGTTTATGCATCAAAACCCATTTCCAATGCCCAAAACCTAGCCAAGGTTCCTGTATACCACTCAGAGGCCTAAAAAGAACCCATATAGAGTCTGTTTGTGTGTCGGTTCAATTTCTTGTTCAAGGTTCTTCAGCCCGAGAAGATTCAAAAATATATTGAAGCAATTGTTTCTTTCCTCAACCATGGTTAAGGCCCTACAACCCATCCTCAGTGCACAAAACCTCTTAATAACATCCATATCCAAATCCAATACCAAAGATGCCCTAGAAAGGGTATGTGTTATGGTTTGTAGGTGTTATTCATAGCGACTAAACCCAAGAATCTATGTTTGGGGCTTAAGGTCCAAGTTGTTTTCTACCCTAACCATGGTTCTTGAGCTAAAGAAGGGCCATTTAGGGCTTAATCCCCTTGCTTCCCCCCCATCCTTTTTTAGGCCTCAAGACTCATTTTCTTTTACACAAAATAATGCACATGTGGTTTTAGAATCACATGCATGCTTTTATAACATAGTATATGGAAATAAAAATGGAGGAATATATGGGGCATGCATGGAGGTTTAGCAAGGGTCAAATAAAAAAAACATCACGGAACTACTTCCATGTAGAGACAATATTTTCTACCAAACTACATCCATGTGGAGAGAAGATTTGCTAACACATTTCCAAGCAAGGCTTTGGAATATCCTTTAAAGGAATGGAAATACATCTACATAGATACATCATCATGTTGGTATCTCCTTTAAAGGAGTGAATAAACATCTACATAGATACATCATCATGCTCAACAATGAAATAACTGATATAAACTTGGAAGGATATGGTATGCTTATTAGTTTTTCTCAATCCATTGCCATTGAATTTAGGGATGTATCTTAGATATCCATCAAAGAGGGGATGAAATATGGGTGAGTGCAAGCTAATGGTGGTCTCTCATGACATGTTAGTGGAAATGCAAACATGGAAAAATAACAATCTGTTAACTTGGAGGGATTATTCATGGTACTTTTACAATGAATTTGAATATGGTGTAAAAGGATGAAATGTAGGAAATTGAATTAGATTTCCGAATATATAACTTTTATTTATAGAAATTGTGAAAAACTATGTGAAATTTGATTTTTTCTAACAATATGTTATTTTTCCAGCAAAATATAAGGCATGTGTCTCGGTTTGTGTAGGTGTTGAGTACCTTAACAATGGAATTTCCTTCCAAAAACTTAGATAATTGTAGAGAACC
>ML840797.1:31331-41478 GCA_009831015.1 Picea engelmannii | reverse complement strand
TTTTACATTTTCTTTAATTTTTCTTTAGTCCTTTTATTTAGATATGCATTTTTAGCATAGGACTTTAGAGGTTAGACCTTTTTTAATGAGGTGACATAGCTCTAACTTCATTATTTTTTTCATTTTTAACATTTATGCTCTTCAGGTTTAGCCTTTTTTGTCTTTAATTGACTTTGACTTACATTGTTATTCAATTTCTTCATTTATACCTTGCTGGATGACATGTGATAAGTCAAACATGAGTGGGGATAATATATTTTTATGAATGGGATGGAGTGAGAGGGAAAAGATGGAAAGTATTAGATGTGATTAGGATATGAGTATGCTACTCAACTAGATCACCATTAGTATGGTTTGGCCTAAGTCAAGACAACATTTAGCTAAGGACAATTGGTATAGCAAGACAAAATAATAAAATTATTATTGTTACAAAGTGTTAATAGATCAAACCAATGTTTATTACGTTTATGACAAGGTTAGAAACCATCTTCTAACCAAGAATCCCACACATGAAATCATAACACATTGACTAAAATAAAGATGAAGCATGAAGTACCATCTGTGAGTGCACACATCATATGAGGTGTAAGGCATATGAGTTGAGGTACCATTGTATATTCATATGAAATATCTCATGTAAAGTTGGATCATCACATGTTTGATGGAAGAACTGGAAGATCGAGTGTGAATCGATAGAGATGAGCAAGAGAGCTCATCCAAGCAACAACATAGCACCATAAAGAGGGTGGTATGGAAGTAGTTTCCCTTGAGGGGGAAATATTAAGGATTTTTGTGAGCCCCAGTAAGCACTTTGGTGCTTTCATCTTTTGGATAGATCTCTCTCTTACAACATTATTATTTTTGTGTGAGTAATGAATTGAATAGGTTCATTCCTCCCCATCAATTCTCCTAGTATTGTTTTGGATCTCGTCCTCAACCCATCTCTTTCCTCTTTGATCTCATTCTTGGAGAAATTGAAGCATATGGGTGGTGGACTTTGAGGCTTGTTTCTTCTCCAAGTACCAGAGAATTCCTGCAATATATTTTTGATAACTTAGGAGACAGTGAGACTTTTGTAGGCTGGGGTGAATTTGGGTTAAAAAATTCAGAGTTGGGCTTAAATTTCAAAGGTTGGAGCAACAATTATGAGCTCAGGGTTGTGATTTTTTTCTTGGATTCCTTGTTGTTCGAAGTCTCAATTGCTAGAAGCCGTGACAAAGTTGAGAGTTGTAGTGAGCCTTTTGTAGGCTAGTGTGAATTTGGGTTAAAAAATTCACAACTAGGCTTAATTTACAAAGGTTTGTGCAACATGTTTGGCCTCGGGGTTGTGAATTCTTTTTTATTTGGGTTGTCCATCCTAGCACTCCTGTACACTGGGATTTGTGATACAAGCGCTAAGATTTCTTTTGTTGTCATTTCGGTAACAATTTATTTCAAAGGTACCATTGACACTCCTTTCAAGATGATGGGATAGAGATATGTAACATGGATAGAGAAGATGTACAAGAATGATAAAGAGTAATGCACTGTCATGAGGGTTTTTTCGAGGCCAATAGAGATGTTATACTAGTTGTGTCCTCCAAAATGTCAAAGATTAAGCAAGGCTGCACCAACCAATTAACCAATGCCATGAATATTTTTGTGCATTAGAGGTAGATGAGAGGATTTATGGAGGTAGAGTGTGTCAGGTTGTGTACTCTTACTCTTAATCAACATTTGGAACCTTCAACAATGGCCTCCAACAACAGGGGAATAAATAACTCTTATCAAGATGAGCTTAAAGACAAAGAAATGGTTCACCAACGAAGAGACCCCCTGAAAATTGAAGGACAAAGCTCCCTTCCATTCGATGAGGGGCAAGAAGAAGAGGGTAGTGCTCCTATCTATTGGTAAAGCGATGCATTTCAAAATTATTTGCATCTTAGGAATTTGTGTGAGATAGGCCACTTGTAGGTTAACTTGGAACAAACAATTAATGGTTTGTTGGAATTTTTTTATAGTTTTTTCCGATAAATGTTTTAATTTGCTAAAGGACTTTAGAATCAACCATATGTAATTTATCGTTTGCTTAAGCAACAACCCTTTTTTAAATGAATACAAATTCAATTTTGGTTTAAAAAATAAATATTTTTATTTTTATTTTAACAAATATAATATTTTTTATTTTTTTTAAAATGATAAAATACAATTTATTCATATCATAATTTTCTAATCCATTATAAACTAGATTTCAAAAATTTTGAAATTATTATTTTTATTTTAAAAATAAAATACAAAAAATTTCATTATTTTTTTGAAAATATAAATAAAATAATACAAAGTGAAAATACTAACTTCAACTAAAAAATTATAATACTATGGTAGAGTGAAAAATAATAATAAAATTTTTAAATTTTTAATATGTTTTTTGGATTGTTAGCCCATATGTGGTTTGCACATTAGTCTATCTGATAATCATATGTGACTTGGGTCACACCAACTCTTTGCTTATAGAGGTATACATACCCTATTCCTTCTGGATTTAAACTTATGACCTCTTAGGAGGAAACACAAGTTCTTATCCATTAGACTCACTCAGAGTGTACAAAGAGTAAATACACCTTATGTAACTATCATTATAATGAATAGTCTAAAATGATCTAATTATAATAAAAAGTCTAAAATTAAATAATAATTATAATAAAGAGTCTAAAATTTTATAATATAAAAAATTGAACAAAATGGTCTAATTATAATACAAAGTCTAAAATTTTAGACACAAACCATTCAGACTGTATCTTACACATGTAAAGTTTAAATCTATTTTTTTATATTAAAATTTGTAATATATAATATGAAATTTGAATTTATAATTCTCATAAAATGATAAAAGCAAATTATTAATTATAATTTTTTTTATTAAAAAAATGTTTTTTAATTTAAAATTCATGTTGTTAAATTGGGACAATTTATTAATTATAATGTTTTATTAATATAAAATTCATGTTGTTAAGTTGGAATTTATATCATTAAAAGGGATTCAACTTTAAGTTAATGTAGGAGTGGGGTCTAACTACGTTGAATCTGTGATAAGTGGTTTTTTAATCGAATTTTGAATTTAAAGGAACATTGCATTAAAGTTCATTTAGTACCCTTTTGAGAGGAAAAATGATAGCAAATCTATCGAGGATTGTGATTAGAAGTTATGATATCTTTTTTTTTTCCAAGAGAAATTACTCAATTATATATATGGTATATAATTGTTTACAATAGCACTGTATCCAGTTAAAGCTGTAAATAACGTGAGCCAATTAACATGACAGGTCTAAAATGTTGCTGAGCTTGAAACTGCCAGGCGAAGATTGAATGGGCAATATGTCCGATAGCGATAAAGCCAAACGCAGGAGCGGACTACAAGTCTCATGGCCATATCTGAACAGTCGGGAGTCCTATGATATGGATCGGAGGCCTCGGCCAGTGATACCAGCCTCAATCACAAAGCCTCGAGGCTGAAAGCACGATGGTAATGACAATCCCAGCACATGCAATAAAAATTTAGGACTGTTGTTCATTGATTGTCAATGGTGCAGGAGGAAGAGGCACCACTACTAATAGTGTGGCTGTCACCAAAGCCGAACAAAACAGATCTGTGCAAAGAGGAGCTCAATGCGCACAGATTGGAAACCGAAGCAGCAATTTAGAGTTAATCTTCGAAGAGATTGTAGAAGGATGTCGAGATCTCCATTCCTCTGTCACAGTGGTAGATGGATAGTCTGCCCACCTTTTGTCTGAGGGCTCTCTTGGAGAGTGCATCCGCTACAGAATTGTAGGATCTGGGGAGGTGTCGGAAGGAGATGTCTGAGAAGGAGCGAGCCAGCTGAAGAGTTTTAGGTTTCCAGCCCTCAACGTGGATAGAATGAAGCTCACACGATCCATTAATCCAGTCAATGATTACCTTAGAATCGCCTATGACCTGTAGATGATCTAGGGACCAAGAGGAAGCCAGCAGGAGTGTAGTCCATAAGCCAAGTAACTCGGCTTTAGTATTAGTACCCCTACCACAACTTAGGGTCCACTTTGTTATCCTCTCCGAGTGAGATTGGAAAGTGCCTCCAGCACCACAACAGAATCCAGTGGACTGCGCCGCTCCATCAAAAAAGGCCACCGAGTAGCCTGTCGGTAAGATATAATTGACCTCTTTGTGCAGATGAGCCAAAGCTGGAGGCTGTTGCCAATGGAAAGAGACCTGTGCTCTGTGGCAGACCGCCAGAAGAGATGGGGAAGCATCCTCAAAGAGCGCCTTGTTTCGCTCGAGCCAAATATGCCAGCAAACATGAACAACCAGGGTAGGGGGCGCAGCTTGTACAGTAGACCAGGAGTGGAAACAATCAGTAAATGTGGCACCGGACTAGAGGAAAGGAAGTGAGAAGTGTTGCAGGGTGTGCTTCCAGATAATTTGTGTAAAATCACAGTGAATAAACAGGTGATCAATGTTCTCCGAGTCTCTTCTGTAGAGAACACAAATCCCAGGTCCTTTCCAACCTCTGCGAAGAAGGTTCTCCCAGGTGAGGAGTTTGTCATTGACCCCGAGCCAAAAGAATAATTTTAGTTTTAAGGGAAGCTGCCAAGACCACAACCTACGGTGCCACAAAGGCTGTGCCTCAATCACTCTATCTGAAAGGAGCGCATCATATACATTTTTGGCTTCAACAAGCCCCGTACCATCGCCCCCTGTCAAGGTGAGGGTGTCCCGCGCGGCTGTGAGGGAGAGGCCCGAGCACTTTAAGGCAGCTGTAAAAGTGTCTAACTCCGAGGCTACTAGACCGCCGAGGGCCAAATCGCTGCTGTGTAGCCAATGATCAGGGAGAGGAAAGACACAATTCTCTTTCTTTAGCTGTGCAAGTGTAGAGATATTGTGAGTCAGCAGTAGAGACCGGAGCTGTAGGGACAGAATCGAATGTTCATCTAGGCCTAAGAGTTTATCTCTGCCCAGTTTGATTTCTTTACCCGATCCCAGACTCAGCGTAACCAATGTAGTATAACCTGTGAGGATGACACCAAACCCTTCCAGAAGGGAGAGGCCCAGTTCTGTATAAGATGAGGTTTCCGAAGCCAAATGGAGAGGGGTTTGTTTCCAAAATATTTGTCCTTGATAATCCAGTGCCATATGTTGTCGGTGGAAATAGCTCTCCAAAAAGAAGATGATATCTCGATGGAAGTTGTGATATCTATGTTAAAAGAAGAGTCGCCGAGGAAACAATGAACACTGGTATCATTAAAGAACTATTATAAATATTAAAAGAAAACATGTCCACATTAGATGAATTGTTGTGTAATTCACTATAACAATCATTAGTATTAAATGTAATGTATATAAGTTATTTGTAAGTATGTTTATGATTATATTATTTGAAAAAATATTTTATTTTTAATAATAAAGAATTTAGCATTTTTATTAATTATTTAAATTTATTTTTTTCTATATTTAATATAAATAAGATTTATCATCTTTGTAATACTTTTCATTTTATCAATATAAACAACTAGTTTTTTTTGGTTGTTTATTAAAAAACTCTTTATATTTATTTGAATTTGTAATTACAATTTATTTTTAAAAATGTAAATGCTTTCATTTTTTTTTCTCTACTTTGTTTATTTCTATTTAATTTTTTATTATTATTATAATAATAGTATATTTTGAAATTTTTTTAACAATTTTTTTTTTCAAATTATATATATATATATATATATTTATTATTATTATTTTTTTTTCTAAATTAGGAAAAAACTTACAATACTCAAGGTTATTCATCTAGCTTTTATTAATGCAATTTCAAGGTTTTGAAGTGCAACAACATCATTTTGCATAGCTAGAATCTGGTAACTCAAACTAATTTACTGGTGGTCCATAAGAGGACGACTTCCACTCTTACCAAATGGGATATAAGAGGATGACTTCCACTCTTACCAAATGGGACGCATAGAGAGAATCTAGTAACTCAAAATAATTTATTGGTGGTTCATAAGAGGATGACTTCCACTCTTACCAAATGTGATATAAGAGGATGACTTCCACTCTTACCAAATGGGACGTTAACATTTTTTCTTATATTTGAGAGAAATAAACTCTTAACCAATCAAAAGTAATTTTAAATTATAATTTAATATCAAATAATAATTTTAACTTATCTTTAATATTTATCAAATACTCAATGTTACATTATAATTATGGCTAATACTTAAAAAAATATCATATAATATTAAAAAACATTTCACTTTTAACCTTCTCTATAAAACCAAAATACTAAAAAACTAATTACAATTTAATTTTAATTTTACTTATTTGTATATTTATTTTTTTTTACCTTAAATTTATTATTTATATAAATACTTTTGCTACTCTAAAAGCAAACTTTTTGAACTCCACTAAGTAACTTCCCTTTTGTTGCTATGGAAGATTACAAAAATGCGCAGTCCTATTAAATCTAAATCTAATGATTATATATGTATTTTTTTTACAATTTGGATTGTACAAGATTCTTAAAAACTTGGAATATAAATATTAAATGTAAACTTTTTTTAACTCCATTAAATAATTTGTTTTTTGGCGAAGGTTGCAAAATGTGCACACACCTAATAAATTTAATGATTATGAATATGTTTTTGTTTTTTTGATTTTAAAAAACTTAGATTACACTTATTAAATTTAATGTTATGACATGTATTATTCTTTTGATAATTTGGTTTAGATTTTTAGAAACTTAAATTATAATTGTTTGAAGTGATAGAAATGATAAAATGCGTTTGAAGTGATAGAAATGATAAAATGCATTAATGTTTGTTGTAAGTTTTGTATTCATATGGTTCAAATTAGTTATTCATAATAGTCATAATCACACAATTATTCCATTCCATTTTTATGTATGATCCTTGCATTCCATGTTTAACTATGTATATAACTTTTCCTTTTTCTTTTCCTTACCATTTCATATTTCATCATGTTACATATAGTTTCATTATTTTATAGTATTTCTATAGAATGTTTTATATGCACACAATACTTAGTGATTTTTATGATTTGCATTGTGCAATTTTTTTTGTATTGTGCGAAGATTTTTTACATCAAAATCTTCTTTTCACACTTCGCACAAAGTTGTTTCTCTGCACTTCTGCCATTTTTATAATGCACCCGTGATCCCCAAAATGTATGCTCTTCATAACTTCCATATTTAACAGTTTTTTTATTATATACTATGTGGAGAACTCCACACACTCCCACCTCCACACAACTAAACCTTTGTAGGATCAATTTCTCTCTACACCCCGTTCCATACTTAATAAAATACTTATTAGACCATAATACACTATTCACATTTTTCGAGGGTAATTTATGATTCATTATTGAGTTCCCGGTTTGTAAGGAAAAATATGACAATCTGTGGTTAATGTGGATTATTAATCTCGTTTCCCATGGAGCACTTGCTTTTCAAAATAACTTCCATTTATGGTTCACGTGTATCCCGGAGGAAATTGCACTTGATGAAGGGATGTCTTATTAAATATCATTCATGAGCTTAGCCTTTAAACAACTCAAGTTCCATAATTCATAAGTAATATCATCACGTATATCTAAGCACATTGAAAAGAATAAGAAACATGACAACTAGAAGAAGAAAGGAGCCTTTCTCTGAAGACATTGTCAATTCTCTTGTGTGCCAAAATAAGGATTTCCATTGGTCAGCTGCATATCCGTGGTTTTTGAGCTTAAATCTCGAGTAGAAGCTTAATAACAAGATTTAGACGATCGGTCTGGTAAATGCGAGTTGCATGCTAGAAATTTTCGACTTCAGGGATCTAGTTTCTTGGTGTGCACACATATTTGATTCAAAGAGCACAATGATTCAAGTAGTTGCTGAAGGAAATAAACCAATGTTGTTAACTCCAAAAGTATTCAAAAGAATTCTCTGACTCCCCATCCCTAACATGAGTCTCAAGCTTTCAGAAGTCGATTCTATTCCAGACTCCCAAGGTGGTGGTGTAAAATTATTGAAGGATTCCATGGCGCCAACTATCGAAATGCCAACTGATCTTTCTACTATTGATATATCTCTACTTCCGGAGCCATATCAATATTTCTCATGGTTATTTTCATGTATGATGGGATGAGATTCCACATCTCATATTCCCAGGTATGTTTTATATGTCCTGTATTTCTCTTTTTGTAAAGAAACAATGTTTGCTTGGGCCGAAATAATCTTGAATGAGATGGCATGTCAACTGGGCAATTATTTGAAGACACATAGATTTTCCATGACTGCTTACTTAGTCCTAGCAATGGCATATTGTAATGTGTTTGAGGGGTTACCCTTAAGAGGTAACGTAGATGCTGAAAATGAACCCGTTCAATTTTGGTACCCTGTACTTTGGAAGCACAAGATACCTTTTCAATTTTTCCTTATTCAAAATAAGTTTCTTAAAGAGTTTAGACATATTCTAATCGGAGCAACACCAACAAGAATAACATAGGAAGCATAGGATTTCCTTAAAGGGAAAGGAATTTGTGTATATGAGGAAGACTCTACTTATATTAGGTTGTATGGATTTTGAGGGAAGACCTTTTGTTCTCCCCTCTTTCATATGTGATTGGTGCTTTGCTGCCAAGGTTTGCAGCCAATATAGAGCATGATCCTCTTTTTTCAACTACAATTTATTTCCCTCCCCTTAAATGTAGTTGATGCAACAATTAAAAGTTTGTCCCATTTGATGGAAGTCTATTAAATGTTGATTGTATTCAAATTGAAGGAAGTTGAACCTTGAAAGGGTTTTGACCCAGAAGGGTTATTTTCTATTCATATATTGTCAATGAGGTATAACAATATTTTCATAAAGATCTCAAAAGGAACCAATGACAATGACCCAAACACCTCTAGAAATAAATAAAAACATATACGTAATGATGATTTGGCTACTGAAGTCGGATCAAATACTCAACATCAACATAATAGAATAAAGAAAAGAGGGAAAAGTGCAACTAATGTTCAATCTTCTTCTACCCCCATCCACATAGGAGTTTTTTCCTCCCCTCAGAAGAAACACGAGTGCAATATAAGCGAAGGAGAGAATAATGAGAGATGTGTTGGATGAGATGATGAAGAAAACCCCCCTCATGCTAATATTGAAAAGGCACATGCAATTTCACAACCAAATGGGAAGAAAATCTTGAGTAAGAAAGGTTCTTAAAATTATGGAAGCCCAAGAGATGCAGTTGAAATGGAAGTTGATAGCACCAATGTACCCAACCGGGTGGTGTTATAAATCGTCGAAAGTCAACAAATAGTTCAAGAGTTGGCTCGAGAGGGGCCAACTATTTTTAAAGAACAATCTTTAACACTGCATAATGCTCAATGCAACAAGGAGGAGAGAAAGTTACACATAGAGAAGGTTCACATAAAAAATAAGAAGATAACCCAAAAATGAAACTCAGAATAGGCGTTTCAGGAGTTGGACATTCTAGACTTTAAAAATTACACATTACCACCATAGATGCTCTAGCTCACTCAATTTCAAAGAAAGAGCTAGAAAATATTAGATTGAAGATTATAATAAGAGAACTAGAGGATTCCTTAAGACACTGACCTTTGTTCATAGAACCGTTGGCCATTTTTCTTCCAGACCCAATACCACAGGACATACCAAGCACATCAACTCGAGTAAAGAAGGCTACTAAATTGTTAAGTGACATAAGAATGTATGTTGCAGAGAACATCAATAAGCAACTCAATATTATTTTAGAGGCTTGGGAGTTCAACACTAATTTGAGGAATTTTTCACAACGGATTGCTTCTTTTGTGGAGTATTTGCAAAAGGATTTGGAAAATGATGAATTATTTTATAAAAATGCCTTAGGCACTTTTGTGCCCCAGGTATCAATTTTAAGTGATTTTAATAGAAAACAACATGATTTGCCTTCAAACCATAGAATAAAACAAGTGAAATTAGGTTGGTTGGTTGATAAGAATACAAATGTTGTGAGACTCAATTGCCAACTGTAAAAAGATTGATGATAAAATAAGTGACTCATTCTTCAAGTCACTTGAAATAGTTAAATATCTTGAGGGCCCACGATTAATAAGAGAGTCCATGCTTATAACCAAGGAGCAATTAGAGA